>JANHAO010025428.1:0-11350 GCA_026873985.1 Saraca asoca
GAAATACAAACCGAGAGCAGTATCTAGAACAAAACATAAAACTAAGACAAAAATATTAAGAAAACATAAAATACTATTAACAAAAAGAACTAAAACCATCTTATTTTCATGCACTTTTTCCTATTTATTAGGTGACTACTACTTATTGGACCTTAATAAACTCACTTCTATAATCAAAACTTATATTTACTAAACCTACCCAATTACTTCATTCCTTGAATAAAATCATTCATTAAAATTTTCTCAAGATAAATTTTAAATGTTTCTAAATAATATTATTTTATGGGCTACTAGGTAAAGAGAAGGCGAAGTTTTCAAGAACAAAATATTTTGATTTCACATTGAACTAAATCATAACACATTCAAATCATATAGTTTACCTAGCACATTAACCTACAGTATAAAAGAATAAAACCAAGATGCTCTTTTGATACCAGCATAGTAAAACAAAATTCAATAAATATATATTTCCAATTTAAAGTAGGTGTTTTCAAAATTAGGTTTTTTTTTAAATCATTAACATAATATAACCATTAGAAATCCCAAAAATTTCAATTGCTAGGAATTTAATTCTATACTTCTACCTGAACAAGACAAAACATTGATTTGCTTAACACCACCTGATGTTCATTGATACTCCAAACAAGCTTGCTTCATGTTCTGCTATATACTTTAGCATTAAAGTTGGCCATACATACATACCCACTCATGAACTAAAAAAATCCAAAGAGAGAACTTAGCATTCAATATTCACTTGTTGAAACAAACTAGTTTACTAGAGCTATTGCAAAGCATATTTAATTTAAAAAACCATTAATCACAAAAAAGACCAAAATAATCAATTATTATTAGTGAAACTATAACATCAAGCAATTTAGAGATTCCATCACAAAAAAATCCATAACAACTAGTTCATATTCAAAAATATAATTGCTCAAATCATAGATTTATAGATAATTATTACCAAAAATATACTCATTCACATAACATATATAGCAAAGTACTACTTAATTTTGTTAAGTATGAAAACTCATAAAGATAAAATAAAATAAAATAATTTGTTAAGTGAAGCATTAGAGATGAGTAATCTGGTGTACCATTGATGCCACTAGGCACAATAAACCAAGAAAGGCATTATATAGCTTATGTAAAGATCAAATCATTCTAAGATTAATCCTATGTAATGTTTTTTTCCCTTTTTTGTAGAAGTTGTGTGATGCAAATGAGATGGAGGGTAGGGAAAAGAAAATGGATGAAATTTACAATAAGTCATTAGCTATATACCGTGTTGTTTACAATTATCTCATGTTGCAAGGTTTGGTCAACTACTGCCTATTTATGTGGAAGGTTGTAAGACTGATGTTTGTAAGTTTCTATAGCCTCAAATTGAGTTACAGGACCCTTAGGATCTATGTCATAGGATACATTTGATTAATTATGTGCCCACAACGTAATATTGTGCTTCAACTCCTAATTGACCAAATGTTTCCTATGACATCAATGTAAGGATTCTTTCACCAAATTTGATGCTATAAAAACTTAAAATCTCAAGTTCTGTAACCTTTCACACAAACATATAGTAGTTGACTAAATCTTGCAATGTGGGATAATTATAAACCACATGATACATGACTAATGCCTCATTGTAAATGTCATTAACTTTCTTTTTCCTATCCTCTAACTCTTTGGCATCATACTGCTCCTGCAGGTTGTAAACCTGTTGCAAAATGGAAGCTAGGCTTGGAAAAATATCGCTTTGCATGGGAAATTAATGAACTTGAAAAGTTAAAGCATATGTCACACTAGATTATACATATATGAATGAAAATGTTATTTTGATGTGTCACCTCAGCTTATAGCCACAAATGGATGGGTGGAAGACCGCATTGAGGAATTTGGATTTTGTTCAACCATTTCATTTTGTGATTTCTTTTATACATTATCATATGAAGTTTAGTTCCATCTTATGTTCTTTGGAATAATTTAGGTAGCTTAAATATGTGCTAGCTGAATTCTATGTTTATTTGATAGAGATTTGTAACATATTAAATGGAATGATGCTTATAGGTTTAAATTAGGTAGGGTCTCTAATCTAGTGATGAAATTAGTGACTAATTTGCCTAAAATATTCTAGTTAGTGACAGAACAGCCTAAAATTTTTTCCAATAGTGAGGAAATTAGCGACAGACATTGAAAAGTATTAATTTCTAGTTAATGATGAATTCTCTATTCAATAGTCAATTAATTCCCAAATACTTAATGATGGACACTCTTAGTCTAGCAATTTTTTAACGACAAAAAAGTTCTATCACTTTAAATTGAAGGTCATTTTCTAAATAAATGTTGGGATTGTATTTTACAAACTTTAGCGATGGAATTAGCGACAAATTTTACTAACAGATTTTAGATTTTCATCACTAATGATTTATCAACAACACTTTTAATGATGCATGGACTTCTATCAATATTTATTTTAGCAACAAACTTCAATAGGATTAGCAATGGATTTTTCCCTAGCTGAATCTTGATTTTCTTATAGTGCATGAACATCAACATAGTTAACAACTTTGAACTTCAGCTTATCAATAGAAAGATGCCAGATAGCATAATGAATCAACTTATCTAAGTTAGGCACCCATTAATATTCCAAAATTACTCCTTTCTTACATTATTAATAATTTATGAAATGTTATTTTCCACATTAGACCAAGATCTAGTGATGCCACACCAAAAATTTGAGTCGTAACAAGATTTCTTAATTAAAGGAATTAAATTATTCCTATAGTTATATTTAGAATGCAACACCCGAACCCAAAAAGTACCTCCTTTCTAAATTAGACCCCATCCTATTTTCATCACAAAAGTACAATTCATGGCCCTCATTTGTCTAAGCCCAAGACCTCCATGCAACTTAGGCTTACAAACAATATCCTAATTAACAAGATGTAATTTCCTACTTCCTGAAGATGATCCCAATGAAAATTCCTGCTTTGTTTTTCAATAGAATCACAAACTTTCAAAGGAAAGAAAATAGTCTACATGGTATTAAAAAGAATAACTTCTATAACTGATTTAGTTAAAGTAAGCCTTTGAGATTAGGAGAGGGAAGAAGCTTTCTAACAAGATAATGTCTTAGAGATCCTATCCATCGCATGAGTAGAAGTATGACTACTAACTTTATCATGGGTAAGAGAGACATAAAGACATTTACTAAGATCAGAAATTTGCAAGTAATCAAGTGTTGGGCTGAACTCTTAAGCCCGGATAAGATTAACATTCTTGGAGAAGAACACTCTAGTCTTAACAATATTCACTTTTTTACTAGAGGCCTAACAATAAATATTAAGATGTTGCTTGATTACTTTAACCTAATCCAGAGAAGCTTTTGCAAATAAAAAGATATCATCTATAAAGAAAAGGTAAGAAATTTTCTATCATGTTCTTTTAATGCCCAATGGTCACTATAAAAAAAAAAGATGATTAGTGTCAATTAATTAGAAAGGGTAGTAGTTAACTACTGCTAAGTAGAATTTGGAGGTAGTTTACTTAACCACTATTATATTCTAGTCAGTTTTGTCATTTAGAAGTAGTTCCAAGTTAAACCACCGTTAAGCTCCAAGTAGAACCCCAAACTTAATTTGCTAGTGATTTCAAAAATAAATGTTACAAAAATTTCATCCCTTTGTCAGCTCCTATGTTTTCTCCATCTTCCCTCGCATTTACTGTGATCTTCTCATCTCACATTTGCCTTTTGCTTCCATAGTTTGTCTTTGAGCTTCCCCCGCCATTGCTCAACTTGCTTGCAAGTTGTTGTGGTCCAATATCGAATCATTGGTACGCTTCTCAATCCTTTGCCTATTTATTTCTATGTATGATTTGGTGTGAATTTCTTCATTCTTTAATTCTATGTAAAAATCATTATGATTATTGTGATCAATTCCTTCTCTCTAAACAGTAAATTTTTTTTTCTGGATTAACTATGTTAAGAAGTAGGTTGTTGATAAATTTTTTGAATTAATTATAGGTCAAACTAGGTCCTTGATAATTGTTTTGGAATGTCTATCTAGTGTTTGATAAAATACTTAAGTGAACTATTAGTGACATAACTTAGAAATCTAAGAGTAGTTACAAATGTGACTGGGTATGTTAGATACTTGACTACTCTTGTTGTTTTGAGCCTGGTTGGATGGTTTGGGCAATCTAACTTTTATAATACTATATGTGGCCTGTATAATAGAATGCTTAAGTTCAATTTGTTTGACACATATGCAATTGCCAAGGCCTTAGAAGTTTGTTTGCCTCAAGTTACTTCAATTTTATTAGCTTCCTATGTTGATCATGGGTTGATTGATGAATTATCTTTTCCATTAGTAAGCAGCACCTTTCTGCTAAATAATATTGAGGACAAAAAACTAGTTAAAGCAAGTGAGATACTTACATCTTATGAATTTCATTGAATTTGGTTCTATGTTATTAGGCTTGGAAGAATTGGTGGGAGCTCTAGCCTTTACATTAGGAAAAAAGATGCATATAGATGAGCTCATTTGTAGTTGGTTAATGAAAGCTAGTTTTAAAGAGATTTGGCTTGATATTGTAGTTGCATTTTAGAAAGACTATTCCAGCAGAATTAGAAACAAGACTCAGATGATGGTTTAGTGAGAGTAGAGAGGAATAATGAGAAGAAATCTTCCTTTGGCTTAATAGACATATTACTCTTTTGAAGAAGAATTTCACACATTTTTTCCTTCTTTAGGACAGAGATTAGTTCAATGGGGGAGTATTGTTATATGTCAAATTTTCAAATCTATTTTTTCTTATTTTACTTTTGAGAAATGATCATCTAATGGGCCTAATTATACTTATTACCCCAACTTTTAGAAGTAGTCTTATGGATAAATTTCTATTTATAATATATCATTTTTTTAACCTAAAAAAAAAAGGCATATTAATGTAATCCATATTTTAATGGTTATTGAAATGAATGATAGTACTCCTCCTATATCTTGCTGAACTCTTTGTCACTTATTCTCTTCTATTCCACATTCTAAAGTGAACATTTTTAGGTTTATGGTGTTAAAAATGATTAAAGAGGATCAACTATCAATGTCTTCCTTCTACCTCTGTGTTATTCACATGCAAGTGTAATTTTTTTTCTTTTTCAGACAAAAAAAGTCCAATAAAACTATTATATGTGAAAATTGGCTCAGTCTAAGAGTGCTCGCAAGAAGTCCAAGACCAACGAGGGGACCAGCTCGAGCAGTGCCCATAATCGTTTCATCACATTGCAAAGTGACCTCGTCGACCCTGACTCATGCACAAAGGTATGGGTTCAAACTAGCTATTCCCAGGATCGGGCAAGCAACCTGGCAAAGTCTAGCCTATGACCCGAAGCTCACCAGAAAGAAAGGTTAAATCATATCTTGTCCCAATGGTCAAATGGGGTCTCACCTGTAATAGGCAACTTGCAGCCGAAAGTAGAAGATTTGGTCTGCACATTCTATCTTGTATAATAAATACAGATGTAATAGATTTACTACATATGTAATTACCATTATAACTTCATTTCCTCTATAAATATGAGGAAGGAGCCCCTCTATGGAGAGAGAGGATTCCCCTGTTGAAACTCTTCCAAAACAGAGATCAAACATTGTAAAGATACTATACCAATAACACGCTACTGTGGATGTAGGGTCCGGTGACATCTAAATTTAACCGAACCACACTAAATCTTATGTTTCCTCTTTTCCTCTTCCCCTCCGATTATTTTTTAGTCTTACCACACTTGAACAGATTACAGGTCAGGGATCCCAAAGAATCCCCCGTTGGTTGGAGTTTTGGTCATCACCAAAATCCGACGTCAACATTTTGGCACCATCTGTGGGGATCTCGCCTGTTCTGGTTCATTTTCACTGCAATGGCCAAGGGAAGAGTCACTAGAGCCTTGAATGCGCAACCCCATCCTTCGGATGGTCATGTTTTGATGACAGACTCATCGACCACTCCTGTCATTAAAGTAGCCACTGGTGTCCCTGCAACCAATTTGGTACAATTGATTCTCGCTACTAACAACATCAAAGGACCACAAATCTGGCTCCAGCGTTAATAGAAACTTGAGCATATGATGGGAGAACTAACTAAAGCAGTCACGTTGGCACAGGGCATACAGAGACAAGCTGAAGTCTCAACGCCTGAGAATGTTCTCCAGTAATGCCAAACTCAGCATCCGAACGACTTGAATCAAGGTGATTTCCTAGTTCACTGTTTGCAAGAACAAAACCTTGGTCGCAACCCTCATGACAACGAAGGGCAAAGAACTCAATGATCACCCAGCAAGCTCTCTAAGGCGTGAAACCCCTTAATTAGGGAGCTGTTTCAAAAGATAGCTCAGTTGGAAGAACACTTCTAAACCTTGGGTAATCAAACTCGCTGCGAGGAGTGGTCCACTTTTTGAGGAGATCGAAGCTTGACCTCTATCGCTCAAGCTTAGGGTCCCTGCGATCCCATTGTATAATGGGGATTCTGATCCATATGATCATTTGGATGCATTCAATGTTCAGATAGACTTATAGACAACAGACCCCTTGGTCAAACGTCAGGTGTTTCCAGCCACATTGGGAGGTATGCCTTAAGCTTGGTTCAGAAGCTTCTCAATTCACTCGATCAGCAGTTGGGAAGACTATCAATAGAGGTTTATCAGCCAGTATCGAGCACTGAAGAGATAATTGGTGCCTTTCTGCCACCTCGCTATGGTTTTTCAGCACAAGTAAGAGTCGCTGAAAGATTATATCACTAGATTCAGGCTTGAGGCAAGTTTGGTGCAAAATCTATCTAAAGAAACCATGTTGGCTACCATCTCTGCAGGACTTTGTAAAGATGGAAAACTATACAAAAGTCTATATAAGTCCCCAATCAATGACCTCACCGAGTTCTATGAGCGGGTTGTCAAGCAAATCAAATGGGAAGAGACCTTCGGCTTGGAAAAGTATGACAAAAAGGATGAAAAGGCCAACTCCTCTTGTGGCAAGAGAAGGAACGATGTGGATTAGGGTGATCACTCCACCGAGTGAACGGCCGATAAGCCCAAAAGCCTCAAGGGTGGGTGACCCCAGTATTCAGACCATTATGAATAATTCAACATCCTGTCAGATTCCCAGGATAGGATTTTCCTGACAGAGAGGGACAGGGAAGATTCCAGGGTCCCCCACCCCCCAGAATCCCTTATAGATGGAGAAACCAGGAAGAGTTTTGTGCCTATCATAATGAGGCTGGTCACGAGACAACAAATTGTCGAGCCCTCAGGGAGGTGATTGAGGATTTAATCAGAAAAGGATGCCTAAGGGAGTATATGGTATAGCCCTCAAGGCAGTTGCCTAGCCTTCTCAACGTAATACCAACTAAGAGCCGGGGGGCTCTGTCCAAATTGTGTATTGATGTTGTATTTCAAATTTTGAGCCAAATCTCGCATGCAGTCAACATATCACAAATCCCACTAGAAACTCCATACTTTATGCCAATATGATCCCTAATCCTGTTGAGGCCCCCCCAGAGCTCATTCCGGAGAAGAATTGATGAAGACTTAACCAGTTGAGCTGTGGGCTCACTGAGGCTTGGAGACACTCAAAATAAACTCACTTAGCCAGTATAACCACGGGCTTGTTGAGGTGTGGAGACGCTCAAAATAAACTCACTTAGCCAGCATAGCTGCGAGCTCGTTGAGGCACAGAGATGCTCAAAACAAACTCACTTAACCAGTTGAGCTGCGGGCTCACTGAGGCATGGAGACACTCAAAATAAACTCACTTAACCAGTTGAGCTGCAGGCTCACTGAGGCATGGAGACACTCAAAACAAACTCACTTAGCCACCGTAGCTACATGCTCGCTGAGTTGTGAAGGCATTCTTAAACACTCAACACTAGTGTGACTCCGCAATTGCTAAAGCATAAAGAATTAATGAATCAGTTATTCCCTCAAGGCAACAAAATGTTAAATCTCACAACTCCCATGCGAACTTAATTAAGTCACAGCTCTCATGTGCACTTATCAATTTAGCCACGAAAGCAGCTCGAGCATGAGATCGCTCGTTATCAACTTTGCAGCTCTCATGCAAAATCGCTCTAATTCATAGCTCACTTGCGACCGAGTGTGCATGCCTCTCACGCAATTTCTCAGACATATGCAAATCACTCAGATTGACCCAGTAATAACTGCTGGACATGTGCCACGGAGACATGGCCTAGTACAGATGGAAGATAGTCTTGGAAAAAAAGCTAACGATTCAAGAGTTGAAGAGTCTCAACTCCCAGCCCGCAGAGCGAGCCGCGAGTTAGGGGCTTATGTTATATGTGAAAATTGGCTTAGTCTAAGAGTGCTCATGAGAAGTTTGAGACCAACAAAGGGACCAGCTCAAGTAGTGCCCGGAATCGTTTCGTCGCATTGCAAAGTGACCTCGTCGACCCTGACTCATGCACAAAGGCATGGGTTCAAACTCGCTATTCCCAGGGTCAGGCAAGCGACCTGGCGAAGTCTAACCTGCGACCTGAAGCTCGCCAAACAGAAAGGTTAAATCATGCCTTACCTCAACGATTAAATGGGGTCCCACCTGCAATAGGCAGCTTGCAGCCAAAAGTAGAAGATTTGGTCTGCACATTCTATCTTGTACAATAAATAAAGATGTAATAGATTTATTGTATATGTAATTACCATTGTAACCTTTTTTCCTCTATAAATATGAAGAAGGAGCCCCTCTGTGGAGAGAGAGGATTCCCCTGTTGAAACTTTGCCAAAACAGAGATCAAACATTGTAGAGATACTATATCAATAACACACTACCATGCACGTAGGGTCCGGTGACATCCGGATTTAGCCGAACCACACTAAATCTTGTGTTTCCTCTTTTCCTCTTCCCCTCCAATTATTTTTCAGTCTTACCACACTCAAACTGGTTACAGGTCAGGGATCCCAAAGAATCCTTCATTGGCCAAAGTTTGAGTCATCATGAAAATCTGACGTCAACAAAAACCTAACCATTCCATGTATTGATTGGAAAAGATCTTGACTTAATGTAACTCTAATGGTCAATCAGTAGTATTTTAGTGCCACCCATGATTTCATCTTTCATTCTATTTAATGTTAATGGGTAAATTCATTCAATTAGTACTATATGTTTGTTTAAGATTCCATTTTTCAAAATTTATGATTTGAATTTATGTCTAAGTAAACCACTTGATCGTACACGGTTACTTAGAATTGACTCTTATTTTATAAATTTCTATATACTATTTATAGTTTAGAATTTTGTCTTTATGGGTTAAGAGAAGGTTGATGGGTTAAATACTTTTCAGTTGGAGAATATGTCTGTGGAGTGGATGGTTAAGGAGTGAGAGAAAGAGATTCTAGAACAACTAAGAGTAATATAAGTGAGAGAGTTACAAAGTTGAGCTTAGTATATATAAGTGAGTTATCAAATTTTGTGGCACTTGAAAGCTTCTTGATAGTGAGTTAGCTTAGCTAAAATAAGCTAGGGGATCTAATTGATATTATTTGTTGTGTATATTTCTCTGAATCCATAAACCATATAGTTTACAAGGGAAAAAAAAAAAGAAAAGGTAGTACTACTTGTTTAATATGCTTACTTTTGAAATAGATGAGAGAGAGGGGTGGGGACATGTGAAAAAGTGTATTTTATGTCTTGGCTTTATTTAATTTGGTGGAGAAATAGAGAGGATTGTTAATTTTATGTGGCTTTCAATTACTGGTCCTATTTAAGTCATCATAATCTGGTTTTTCTGGCCTTATTTTACTGGTTTTTAAATCATCATAATTTGGTTTTGTTTTGTCGTATTTTTTCTAGTTTATGTTCATATTCTACTTTTACTGGTCTTGTTTCTCTGGTTTCTGCTTTTTTAGGTCTTTTTTTTTTAGTTTCTAGTTGATATTTTTCTATTTTTCTACTTTATGTTCATATTCTATTTTTCTAGTTTATGTTTGTATTTAGCCTTAATTTTTTTTCTTTGTAGGTATATTGGGACTTTTATTAGCTCTAGTAGACACTGCAGCCTCCTTTCTTCCAATTAGGTATATTAGCTTATCTTTTTTTGCTTAAAAAAAATTTACAAAAATTTGCCATTTCATCCCAGAAAATTTCTGACCAAACAACCATGCATTATAGTTATATGATCAGTATTGACCAAACACCCCAACTTCTTCCCAATTTTCTTGGCATTATCCAAACCATGTATTCCACTATTTTCTATTTCATATTTGCTTTTGTTTACACTATTTTTTTTTTATTTACTTGTTTTAACTTACTTATTTCTATTTTGATTAGTAGATTGTTGATTTAAGGATTGTATACTTAGTGGATATTAATGTTTCATGAATAACTGTATTGTTAGAATGATGTTAATGCTAAAGTTAATGTTGAGGACCAATTTTCACTTATGAATATAAGAAGATCTTGAGGAGGGAGCAATGTCACTAATCGTACCCAATTGTTTTAGTTTTAATTATCTTTTGATAATGTTTTGAATGGAATACAAAAGATAATATTTATGACTTTTAGTCCTTTGACTATTTTGCCTAATTCATAATGTATTAGACATTTGAACTTTTTAATTAAATATATTTCAATATATTCAATATAAAAGATAATATTATTTTTCTACTATATTAATTTCTTATTACACCATTAGTTTGCATTTTATTTTATAAGAATAATTAATGTCATTAATTAATACAATAAATAGACTGGTTTGAAAATTTAAATATATATATATAATTTAGCAATGGTTATATAACCCTGTCAATTTAAATTAAAAAATTTTTAAAAATAATAGCGGCAATTACACGCCCCGCCATTTTAATTTCAAAAATTTTTTCAAACAAAATAGAGGCTATTAATGACCAAAAAATCTAGCTGATAATTGATCCCATATACAATTTCAGTGGTTGTACATAATTGTTGCTAATGTCAATCTGATACCTTGTTTTTTGACGATTCCCATAATTGTTGATATTATGCTCAATAGTGGTTCAAACAATCAGCTATCTCCCGTGCATGACTCTATTATTTCAAACATTTTTTAAGTAGGTTTTCAATAAATATGATTAACAACATAAGTCAATCTTTCCACATAGAATAGAAGGATAAGAGAAAATAGAATTTTCCTGTCTGATTCCACGAAACTACTGGAATCAATTACATAGCTTCTCAAGTGGGTGCTTAACTAGCTGTCGAACTAGTCAGATTTAGAAGTTTATATAACCGGATTACCTTACTCTACTTGTAGTATAAGGCAACACCGGGTCGAGCCCTTAGATCTTCTAATAATAACAATCAAATTAAGAGAT
>JANHAO010025429.1:0-11358 GCA_026873985.1 Saraca asoca
AAAACCAAGAGGAAAGGAAGAGAAAAGGCCAGCAAATGAATGGAGAAAAACATACTAGAATCTCAGCATTAATCTTGCAAGTTTTTAGTCACTTGGACTTGTTATAATATTAGCCCTCCATAGAGGCTGAAAATGAAAGGAAAATAAAAGAAGAAATGAGGGAGAGCAAAGCTGCTTTCCACCCCTGTAAACTCTACCCTAAAACATAATAAAACCTGCCAAAAACTCCAGCAAAAACTAAGCAAAAAGTCTTATTACAAAAGGCTTTTCCTGGGTATAAAAAGGAAGGCTGCAATGCTGAGTTAGAAAGTAGGTTTAGTGGCAGTCTGAATGGCAGCACTACCATGCATTCTCAGCTCCATTTTATAGGCCACTCCCTCATCTTTTTCTTCTCATTTCAGGTCTCTAGCTGGCTGCTTTCAGGTTAGAGCAATGGATTTTAGTTGGATGCCAATTGGGGCTAAGAAAAACCAATTCTGCAGGCCTATTTTTTGTAGCTTCTCTACCTCTGGGTGCCAGCTAATATTTGATGCTCAAAATGAGGTTTCTAGCTCAGGAAGTCTTCATGAAAGTTGTGGAATTATGTCTTAGCTTCCATTTGGGTTAGTTTCACCTTAATTGGACCTTCCTAGCTCGAGATATTGTCTTTTGAATGCATAAAGGTCTGCTGCCCGAGAGATAATATTATAATAGTAACTTCATCTCCAAATTTAGATAACCAAATGATGGATTCATCTCTTACAATCTTCATGAGAGTTGTATAGCTATCTCTTAGATTTCCTACAAGATAAGAATCACATTAATTGGACAAGTATAGCTCAAGTTATGCTAAAATTACAGAAACTTCTCAATTATGGCCGAAAATGTAGGAATTTATTCTAATGAACCAATTGACACTAAATCCCAAATACATCTTAACTCAACTGGAATTAATTTATTTAAGCTCTTAAAATGATAAGCATGAGGACAAATAGATGTGTCAAATATTATGTTATCACACAAGTGCAAGTCCAGGATGCACAAAGGCAAGAAGAAATTGTAATGCAGCTCCAGCAGCTACATGAAGAAGCTCAGAAGGAAGCTCATGAGAATTATGACAATCAGCAACCTAGGGGCTCACAACAAGCTGAAAGCTCTAGCTCGCAATCTAAAACATGAGACCTAATAATAAGGGAAGTTCTCCAAAGGCTGAAACAACTGGAGGAGCACCCCCATTCTTAAAATAATCAACCTCATCATAAGGAAAGCTCATCATTCTCTGTGTAGATCGAAATATAATCCCTTCCACAGAAACTTAAAGTGCTTGCGATCTCGCTATACGATGGAAACAGCGATCCATGTAACCATCTGGAAGTGTTCAATGTCTAGATGGATCTTCAAACAACTGACCCTCTGGTCAAATGTCGCATCTTCCCAGCCACATTAGGAGGCATACCTTAAGTATAGTTCAGAAAACCTCTCAGTACGCAATGTCAATAGCTAGGAAGAGTGTCAAAAGAAATTCATCGACCAATATCGAGCATTGAAGAGGTAGCTCATGCCTCCCTGCCATCTCGCGATGATCTTTCAATGTAAGAATGAACCGCTGAAAGATTATATAGTCAGGTTCAAGCATGAAGCCAACTCCGTAGAAAATCCCTTAAAGGAGAGCATCTTAGAGGCAATCTCAGCAGGACTCCATAAGGATGGAAAGTTATACAAAAGCCTTTACAAGTCCCTGGCTCAAGATCTCACTAAATAGAATGAGCAAGCTGCCAAACAAATAAGATAAGAGGAGACCTTCGGCACAGAGGAGCCCGGGCATAAAGGTGAAATGGTCGCCACTCCTCAGGGCAAAAGAAGGAGTGAACAGAATCAGAATAGTGGTCCCAATGACCAGCCCACAAAGAGGGCAAAGTGGGTGAGATCCTAACATCGAGACTACTTTGAAAGCTATAGCATTCTATCTGATATGCAAGAAAGGATTTTTATGGTAGAATGAGATAGGGAAAATTTTGGGAAGCCCAAACCCCTCTTGACTCCTAGCAAATTCAGGAATAATAAAGATAAATTTTGTGCTTACCACAATGAAACTGGGCACAATACTTTGGAATGTTGGGCACTAAAAGATGTCACAGAAGACCTCATTAGAAGAGGCCAATTGTAAGATTATGTGATGAGGTTGTCAGAATGGCAAGCTCGACAAACCTAGCGAACCGTTAATTCAAAGCAAAAGCCATCCATCAGAACCATATTCTGATCCTATAATATCATATTAAAGTAAATGAAAATATTCCAAATTCTTATCTAATTACCCAAGAAGATGCTACCCCGAAAAGGAAAGCTATTCTTATATTGATCCAGTGCAACCAAGAGCTCACTGAGGTACGAAGGCACTATTAAATACTTAAAATCCAGTGCAATCAAAAGCTTGCTGAGGTGCGGAGGTACTATAAAACACTTAAAATCCAGTGCAACCAAGAGCTCGCTGAGGTGCAAAGGCACTATTAAATACTCAATATCCAATAAAGAGCTATGAGCTCAATAAGGTGCAAAGACGTCAGAATAAATTTAGCTACCTACCTAATAAGCAATAAAGTTGCCATGGCATAAATAGTAAAATGTAGCTCTCGTGTGAATAAATGATCACAGTCGCATATGATCTCTCCCTCTAGGCGTAACTAGCATACGTCCTATCAAAATATCATCTATTGATTACAAGGGTATTTAGATACCAAGATTTATTGACTAAATATGACTGACTAGTTGTTTGAACATCTTATTCAACAGAAGAAATACATTCAAAAAGTACAAAGCAACGAAGAAAGCTCATTCATTAAAAGGCCTCATCTAACGAGGTAAATTTACATTAGACGGAGGGAAATACAGAAACAAAAGTATGAAGCCTACAGCTATCGCTTCCACAGAGAAGAAGAAAGCTGGCTACTAAGAAACAAACTCCCATCAGCAGGAAGAACAACAAGCTCGACTACTCATGCTAACATCCTTCCTTGGCCAGCAGCTCCTCTATACCCAGAGTAATTCAAAAAAGTACTAGGAGTCTAGTTGGTAAAGCCATAACTCATAGTGGGACCATGAAGAAATAATCTCAGATCTGCACAAGACTCCTCTGTAGCTAGCATAAAGAGTTATCCATGGGAGTCATGTGCAGTAGGCCATTCACGCCTTGTAGTTTTCTACAATAAGCGATATGCACCTCAAAATGCTTTACTAGAAATTGAACTATCAGAAACATGGGGGGCTTAACTAAAGCTTCCTTTAAGCCACTTCATGAAGAAACACCAAGAGTTTCTCAGGCTTTATAAACTATTCCAGGTTTAGCAAAAAACCTAATGGATAATTGGCTACCTTAAATTGAATGATCTAGAAAAAATGAGACCATCACGCCAATGGCTATAAATCATGCATAGAAAGAAGTATGACTAAGGTAGAAGAAATGAAAGTTTGAAAAACAGAAAAGATAGCACAGCAATTTGCATACAAAGACCTTGACCAAAACTACAAATGAGGCCTCAAGAAAGATATAACTCCAAGTCTAGAAAGTGAACTGAGAGTTAGGGGGCTTATGTTGTGGGCAAAATTTGGTCTCACATAATAAAAAAGAAAAAGCCCAACAAAGACTGAGAACCAGCTAGAAATAGCTCCACCTTGCTAACCAAGAGGTCGGGATGTAAGTAAGGCCCAAAGCAACCCACTGGAGCACATTAAAAGCTAAGCCCACTTCACTAAGAGAAAGCCAATAGTGACCCTAAGCTAAGCATTTCAAATCATAAGATTGGGTGTATTGCCTAGCTAAAGGTATAACGAGATGAGAACACTAAATAGACCTGCGTCAGGTCTCAAATCTAGCAAACATATGGGGCTCACTTGCAGAAAGCCATCTATAAGAGCTGAATTGCAGGAAGATAATTGTCTTGTACATTTAATGCTTCTAATGATGTATTTATAACATGTAAAATTACAATTACAACCTTTTTCCTTCTATAAGTAGGAGGGGAGAGACCCTTATAGAAAAAAAAAGGCAGAATCCATTATACTGAAACTTTATAGAATTCAACTTAGATTAATAAAAGCAATTGTGGACGTAGGGTCCGATGCTATCCAGATTTAGTTGAACCATGTTAAAAATGCTGCTCTCCATTGCTCTTCTTCCTCTCTACCATCTCCGTCATCTTCTTTGTCTTTCACTTCATCCTTCAGAAAGTTGTTTGGGGATATAAGAACTACACTAGTTAACTGGAATATGGTAGAACCTGATTTTCCCATCAACATTACTCTTCATAAAAGGGTATGAACTCAAAGGTCATTATTCTTCATGGAAAGGTATGATTTCAAAACTTATTAGTCTTCATGAAAAAACATAAGTTTAAAAGTCATTACTTTTCATGAAGGGGTATGAACTTATCATAAAAATAGTATGGTCCCTAAGTCATATGCATAGTTTTCTTTTCTAACATCCCATTATTAGAAAAGGAAAGACTCTTTATTCTTGAAGAGAAATTGTGCATATAAGGCTTGAAAGATCAAGAACCCACAAGTTCCTTCATCAAATTTCCCATGGATTCAGGTATGTTTCCACTCTATTTATTCTCTTGATGATTTAACATAAAAGATTTTATGTTGATGATGATTTTCATCTTTAAAGTATCTCCCCTTTAAATTTTTAACAAACCCTTATTGAATTTAAGCAACATCTTAAAGATCCAACAAACAAGCTTCATTCTTGGAAGGGAAATTGTTGCTAATGGACAGGAGTTGTTTGCAACATTCTAGCATGTCACGTTGTTGAACTCCATCTTAAAAGTTCCCCACCTACATCAAATATGTTCAATTATATCTATGATCAGCAATATGAACCTTATGAGAGATCAAAGTTTCGTGGTGAGATAAGCTCTTTTTTACTTTATTTGAAGCATATAAGTTATATTGACTTAAGTGGTAATGAATTTAGGGGTATAAAATTCCACCATTCATTAGGTCAATGGTCAATTTGGCGCATTTGAATTTCTCAAATTCAAACTTTAGTGGAATGATTCCTTATGAATCTCTGAAATTTATGCTATCTCAACCTCCATGACAATGATTTATATGCAAGAATTGTTCAATGGCTTTTACCTTTTTCCTCACTCCAATATCTTAACCTCAGTTATGCAAACCCATTTGTAGTTTCTGATTTTCGATAGATTCTACAGAAACTTCCTTCTTTACAAGTGTTGTATCTATATGACTATGATCTTAATTATATTGCATTTGAACTCTTAACCACTGACTTCTCATCTTTGGTCATTTTTTATCTTTTCTATACTAACTACCCTTAGCAATCTCATTTAATTCCAAAGTGGATATTTGGACTTAAAAGACTGGTCTCTCTTAGTTTGAGATATGATTATTTCCAAGGTCCAATTTCTCATTGCATTCAAAATCTTACTTGTCTTGAAAATCTTTATTTCTTGGGAATTATTTCAACTCTACCATGCCCATTTGGTTGTACACATTTAATCATCTCAAGTTTCTTGACTTAAGAGCTAATAAGTTGTATGGAACAATGTCAATCACCTTTGGGAACTTGACTTCTCTTGTTAGACTTGGTCTATCATATAATCATATTGAAGGAAAAGTTCCAAAATCTTTGAAAAATTTGTGCAACATGAGGGACGTTTATTTCTCTAACTTTAGAGCCAATCAAGAGGTTTTTGAAATATTGAAAATTTTCTTAAGATATGTTTCACAAAAATTAGAGATTTTATTTATGACTAGTTCCCAATTATTTGGTCATTTGACCAATCAAATAGAGATGTTCCAAAATCTTATCAAAGTTGACCTTTATGATAATTCTATTAGAGGTGGACTTGAAGTATCTTTTTATTGCCAAAAACTTGTTTCAAGGTGTTGTTATAGAAGATCACCTTGCAAACTTTACAAAGTTATAGTTTCTCTATGCAAGGGACAACCGACTTACTTTAAAGTGAGGCCCAATTAGAGTCCTTGTTTTCAACTTCAGGAGTTAGATTTGCATTCATTGTAATTGAGTCCTAGTTTCCCATCATAGACTCAATCACAAAAGGATCTTGAATATTTAGACAAATCAAACACCTCCATATCTGATTCCATCCTTATTTCATTTTGGAGCTCATACAATTTTAGTGATTATTCTTATTTTGATCTCTATCACAATCAAATGCAACTCCCAAATCACTTGAATGGTCAATTACCTTACATATCCTCTACTGTATCTTATTTGGAGCTCTTAAACAATTTCTTCTGTGGAACCATTATAGATTTACTATGTCAACAATAATTTCAACATAGTAGGTTGGAATTTCTCAATCTAGCATCAAATAATTTATTTGGAAAAATAATTGATTGTTAGATGGGATGGGAATCTGTGAGAATCATTAAACTTGAAAATAATATGTTACTAGTAGAATTCCAACTTCTACTGGACATTTAGCTTTTCTTGAGGTATTGATCCTTCATGGTAATAAACTTTCAGAAAAAATTCCTAATTCATTGAGAAATTGTATAGAATTGATTTTCCTAAACCTTGAAGAAAACAATCTTTCTGAAACTATTTCTTCTTGGGTTGGAAAGAGCCTATTGGACTTAAGGATTCTTAGCCTTCATTCAAACAAATTTATTAGCCAAATCCCCTGGGATATATATGCACTTAGGTTTCTTCAAGTGTTGGATATTTCATGAAATGATTTGTCATGACATATACTAAAATGCCTTGATCATCTAAGTGCCATGAGTGTCGTAATAGATAACTCAAATCCATCTATCAATTTTGTTGCCAGAAACCAAATGCATATGGTGAATATATTTGTAGTGGTGAATGGCAAATTGATTGAGTATAATAAAACCACTGGCCTCTTAACAATGATTGATCTTTATGATAACAAATTATCAGGAGAGTTCCCAAAGGAAATCATAAGTCTTAAAGGATTGTTGTTTCTAAATCTATCTAAAATTCTTTCAACAGGCCAAATTCCTAAAGACATTGGAAATATGAGATTAGTTGATGGTGAAATTTGGTTCGTACAGATGATCCAAACTTCAGTCAATGGGAGAGGAGTTCTAGGAGCTAATGCTACTCCTGAAATACAAGGGAAGGTGGACCAAGAGGAAGAAGAGATAATCGAACGGCTGGTTTAATGTGGTTCGACTAAATCCGGGCAGCACTGGACCTTACATCCACGACGGAGATTTTATTGATTCAAAGTAACTTGCAGAGCTTCTGTTTACAGGACTTCGCCTCTTCCTCTTCTTCTAACACGGTAATCCTATTTATAGAGGAAGGAAGGATTACATGCATTAATTACAAGCTACAGTTGTATTACATCAAGTAATAAATGAGAAAGACAATGAAAAGACAGCAAAATGGTCAATGCCGAACATAGACTATAAAGTGGGCCCTTTAGGTTAGCTGTAGGTTGAGCCTGTCTGTGCTTGGTCACTATGTCACTGCTAGTCCGAGCATGGTGCAGGGTAGCCTAAGTGAGAATCCTTGGCTTAGATATGCTACAAGTACTGCTGACCATGTGATCCTTTCACTGGATCGATTCCCCACGGGGGAAGTAGCTTCACAGATTGTGTCCGAATGTCCTCGCAGCATCATTGTACCACGATGATCGAGACTAGGCTTGATGCTCGTTGCCATTCTCCTGATCGGTCAAAGCAAAGCCTACTGAAGGCTTCTTTCTTGAAGCGTGAGACTTAGTCTTTATCGCGCTCGAGGACTCATCCTTGCGAGGCCAATTTTTGTATACGACATAAGCGCCCCAACTCTCGATTTGCTTTGCGGACCGGGAGTTGTATATTTCTAAGGCTTGATTCGTATCTTCAGTCAGTGTCCCTTTTTGACTGAAGTGTCATGTCAGATATCTTTTAATTCTGCTTTAGGCCATACTTTCTTCTGTGGCACTACCGCTCGTTTTGGGCCGTTGGATGAAGATTTGATCAGATCTTTTTTGGATTCTTCAAAGGGCTGAGCGTGTCTTTATATAGTCTGGGGTATTCTTTCGTTCAATCCAGAGGAACACAATGGAGGAGACTGAAGAACCCCCTGCGCTTTGGTGTCTTGGCTTTTGGCGAAGCTTGCTGAGACATGGATGGCCTTTTGCAGAGTGCTGGGAGACATGGATAGCCCGTTGCACATGGCTTCATCATGGGACCTACTAGGCAGACTGCTACGGGTTCTCACAGTGACTTTTGGCCACCTTCTCCAGTCGTCGCTAGTGGCTCTACCACTTGGCCAGCCAGCTTCTATGACTTTTTGAATTGCTGTGTCTAGCCCAGGAGGGCGTGCTGGAGGAATAAGCAAGAGAAACTCTGGGGTTTCTGCTCTTCAGTGAGCCCGATGACTGGTAGCTGGCTTTGCGACTACTTTTTGTAGGAGTCATAGCGCCAGACTTTTAGTCTTTTTCCCCTGATATATCGTTGCCTCGCTTGTTGAGGCCTTTATGTCTGGATGAGTTATTCCTTTTTTCAAAATTATAATGAATGCTTTACGCACTATTGTATGTAACTTTCGGATAATTAATGAAAACTTTTCTTTTGGGCCAATCGGCTTCACTTTATTTTTTGATTACGCAACTCATCATGAGAGAAGGATCGCATGCGAGCTGCATCTGAGAGGTCTCATTTGAGTCTTGAGAGATACGTCCATATGAGAGCTATGGGAAATCCTTTATGTAAGCGCTACGGCAATGTATGACGAGGTGGAAACTATTCGTCAAATTTCGTTTAGAGTTTACGTAACTGCAGGGTAGGCTCAAGGGCCATCTCACCCTTAATTTTGTTCTGAGTTCCCGTTGTAGTGATGTGAAAACCATTTACTAAGACGATGGCACTGTAGCGAGGTGAGTACCATTCACTGTAGTGATTGTACTGTAGCGAGGTGAAAACTATTCACTGTAGTAATTGTGTAGAGTAGGGGTAGTAAGGTGAAAACCATTTGCTGATGATGCTATTGTGAGGTGAAAACCATTCACTATAGCGAGGTGAAACCGTTCGTTGTAGTAATTGTGTTGTAGCGAGGTGAAAACCATTTACTGTAGCAATTTGTGTAGTGTGAAAACTCCTTTGTCTAAATAGTGCTTAGCCAATCGACAACTTTCATTCATTTAGCACATAGTGACTAGTTCAATCGAGCGTTACAGGATCAAAATATGGTTCGAATGAAGGGCTCAGGCTCTTGGGTGATTACCTGCTGAGCCTATTGAGCACGTTGTCCAGATGGTCCTACCACATAATCCTGTAGTCGTCCCCTTCTAATGGGGCGTTCGATGGTATTTTTCAGAGCATGGCATGTAGAGGTGGTGTGCCCAGCCTCGTGGTAAGTGCAAAATCTGCTCTGGTCTCTGGACTTGGTGGGTATCCTCATTGGCCTAGGTTTCCCAAAGTCCTCATTATGCCTTTCTGCGACAAAGATTCTGTCCTAAGTATTTGATAGGATGCTATAGTTCTCTAAGCGGTCTTTGGGCCGCTGAGGTTTTGCCCTTTTTGAGGGATGAGGAGTGGGGTTACCATGACTCTCGCTGCCCCTTTTTTGGCTCGTGGTGGACCCACTATGGCCTATTTTATGCTTGGGCTCCGTTTCGAAGGTTTCTTCCCATCTTATTTGCTTGATTGCCCGATCATAGAATTCGGCGAGATCTCGAGCAGGGGACTTGTAGAGGCTCTTGTATAGCTTGCCGTCTTTGCGAAATCCTACTGAGATGGCAAATAGAATGCTTTCCTCCGAGGGCTTTTCCATAGAGTTGGCTTCATGCCTGAATCGGACCATATAGTCCTTGAGTGGCTCGTCCTTGCGCTAAAAAATCATCACAAGATGGCCAGGAGGCGCTAGTTATTTCTTTAGTGCTCGATATTGATCGACAAATTTTCCTTGACATTCATCCCAGCTGCTGATGCTACGAGCCGAGAGGCGCCTGAACCAAGCACGAGACGATGTCCCTAATGTGGCGGGAAAGACGCGGCATTTCAATAGGGGTCAACTATCTAGAGGTCCATCTGAGTGTTGAACACATCTAGGTGATCACTCGGGTCACTATTCCCGTCATATAATGGGATAGTGGGTACTTTGAGCTTCTGCGAGAGAGGTTGTCTCTCGATCTCCACAGAAAATGAGGAGCCTTCCGTTTGGCAAGACTGATGGCCTTGAGGCTGCGAGTGTTCTTCTAACCATTCGAGCCTGCGGAGGACTTCCTCCATTGCAGGGCATTGCTCTTCATGCTGAGGGACAAAGCTCTCCGCTCATTGCGAGCCCCCTAATCATTGGCCGTCACGATTGTCGCGAGCCTTCTTCTGAGCTTCCTCCCGAAGCTGCTGGAGTTGTGCCATCACTTCTTCTTATCTCTGGGCATTTTACGCCTGTGCCTGTGCTTGGGCAAGCATCTTAATAGTTTTAGCCAACTCTCTGACTGTGTTCTCTAGCGCTGTGTGAGCCTGATCAGGTGTTTGAGCCTCTTGGGTTTCAGACGCAGTACTATACTGCTGAGGAGCTGGCACAGCAGAGCTCCGAGTTATTCTTCCTTTGGCCATTGTTGGACCGCAAAAGCGATTTGAGAGAGCAGATAGTCCCCACAGACTTCGCCAAAATGTTGACGGTGAAATTTGGTTCGTATGGATGATCCAAACTTCAGTCAACAGGAGAGGAGTTCTAAGAACTAATGCTGCTCTCGAAATACAAGGGAAGGTGGACCGAGAGGAAGAAGAGATAATCGGATGGTCGATTTAACGTGATTCGGCTAAATTTGGGCAGCACCGAACTCTACATCCATGGCGGAGATTTTATTGATTCAAAGTAACTTGCAGAGCTTCTATTTACAAGACTTGGCCTCTTCCTTTTCTTCTAACATGGCAATCCTATTTATAGAGGAAGGAGGGGTTACATGCATTAATTATAAGCTACAATTGTATTACATCAAGTAATGTTATATGCTGAAAAATGTGACTCCGCGAGGACGAGTCCGTAGAGGCAACTAAGGTGAATCCTCAAAAGGAAGCCTCAAGGTACCATATCGCAAGCGACAACCGGAGTCACGAGCACTCATCCTTCGGCAACAGCACGGCTCGACAAGCAGCAGGTTCAAAGGTGAGCCCCGCGACTGCTATACTCGTGACTCTCACAACTATTCCAGACCTGTAAAGCCCTCGCTTGGGACAACATGACGTCTAACCTAACGCAGTGACAGCTACGAACCTATATGTCGGCCTAGGCCTGCTTCCGCTAGTCTACAAGTTGAAAGGAGTCCTTTCATCATCTGTATTTGTTTACTTGATTTGACACAACTATAGCTTGTAATAAATGATCAAAGCTCGTCCATCCTCTATAAATAGGATGATATTGTTAGT
>JANHAO010025430.1:0-11350 GCA_026873985.1 Saraca asoca
TAATCAGAGGACACAAACACAAATAAGTTTAAACGGAAACATTTATGACATTATTACTAATAAAATAATACAACTTGCTTCAATAGGGTTTTGAACTTAATTCACAGATTTCTATTTAATTTTAGTATTTTTCCAAATTAGATTCAAACTACTTTGACAATTATGTCTTAACTAACAACTTTAGAGCCACACAAATGAAAGCAATCTTCACCCTCTACATGTGACAAGTGGAGTGATGAGTACTTTTATTCATTTATAATTACATTCACAATATAATTTGAGTTAAATTAATTTTATTTGTTTTAAGATATATAGAAGTAATTTAACTTATATTGTGTAGGTTAAATTAAAATTTTGGTCCCTGTTCTAATTTATAATTTCTATTTTTATACTCTTTTTTTACTTTATCATTATATTATAGAGTTTAATTTTATTATAATTAATTCGTTACCGATACTAATTGTACATCAAGACTAATATTTGTAGGTTTATGAATTTATATAGTGGTATGACAATCAAAACACATTTGATAGGGTTAAAACAATAAATATCAATAGCTTAGATTAAGGATTTTGTTCCCATCATTTGTTTCAATTTGTAATTTATTTCTTATATTTTTTTTATAATTAGGTTTTTAGAATATATTTTCATTTGTGATAAGCTCCTTACTATAATTAATTTTGATATTTTTTTCTGTGATTATCCAATATTATAAACACTTATTGATTTATATAGTTATATAATAACATCAAATTAATAAAGTAGATCCCCAGCCACAAAAGTTATTAAGAAAATTAATAAATATAATTTCAATTATGCATATTTTTTAATATATTTTATTTATTTAAATATATCCTTCAAACTGTATTGATCATCCCAATAAATGGCTCTTTATTATTATATAATCATATAACTATATTAAGTCTACAAATGTAAGATATGTCAAATAATTATAGATAAAAATTTCCAAATTAATTAGTGTAGAAGCTAATTATAAACGAAAATAAACTCTAAAATATCAATTAGATGAAAAAGCAATATAAGAATAAAATTATAAATTAGAATAAATTATAGGAATTAAATTTTTTATTTAACCATATCAATTCTATTTACTTGAAATAGAAATGTCTTTCAAGGATGTAACTTACATGCGATTTTGATACTAATTATTGCAATTTATGGTTTGTTATTATTATTATTATTATTTTGCTAACAGTATTCAAAAAAAAAATATATAGGGAAATGAACGTGTACCTGATGATGATGCAGTAGAATTCATTGTTAAGAACTACAAATTGTGGAGAGAAAGATTCAACCTACAAAACCCCTTAGAGCACATAATAATTCAGAGAGAGAGAGAGAGTTGAGGAGAGAACTAATTGAGAGATAAAAATCAAAATCACATTTTTAGGGTTTAAGATTAATATATAATAAAACTCTCTCTCTCTCTCTCTCTCTCTCTCTCTCTCTCTCTCTCTCTCTCTCTCTCTCTCTCTCTCTCAAGTCAGTGTTGTGATAGAAAATCAACTGATCACTAAAGGGCTGTAAGTTGGGACCTCTACCCAATGGGCTTGTATGTCATTCAACCTATCATAGATTATGCACAATTAACCAGTGTCCAATTTGTTCCGGACTTAACATTGATCACTTAATTAAGTATGTTAATGTCTTAATAATTAATTAATGTTAATCCATAATAATAATTAATTAAAATTAAAATTAATTCAATAATCTCCCACTTGGATAGCATTAATCAATTATTAGGAACAAATAACAGAACAACAAGATTTAGGCAATATTAAGCAATCAGTGTATGTTAAACCATTTTCAAGATTAAAAAATGAAACAATACAGAATCACTTAATCCAATAGGGAAGCAAGTGATAATCAACACACAAAGTCTCAAATTTGAATAGAACAGAATATGAAATTGGTTTTTCAACCATAGTTCAGAAAAGAAACCACACCAGATCATTGAATCTGATAGGGAAACAAATGACATAAACATTCCAACAATGTTTCAATATTTGAACTGAACAAAATTATGTAGATGGTCTTAAACTAATACAAAACTCAGATTCCCACTAAATCAAGGCTACATCAAAAGATTTAACAAGACTCATGTGAGTTACATGTTTCTGAAATACTCCCACGGGTAAGCCTTTGGTTAATGGATCCGCCAGCATTTGTTCACTAAGAATGTGAACTAGACGAGTCTGAGATTTAGTAATCTTTTCTCTAACGAACAGGAGTTTAACATTAAAATATTTAGTACGATTGGAATTCTTGTGATTTTGAGAGAAGTATATAGTAGACAAACTATTGCAATAAATGGTTAGAGGCTATGATATAGAATCAACTAAATGCATGCCAAATATCAGTTTCCTTAACCATATAGCCTGACAGGTGGTTTCATAACAAGCGATGTACTCTGCTTCCATTGTTAAGGTAGCTGTGAGTGTCTATTTGATGCTCTTCCATGAAACAACTCCTCTAGACACCATAAAGATGTATCCAGAAGTCAACTTGCGATCATCCATATAGGATGCATAGTTTGAATTCGTATATCCCATAATTTTAAAAGGATCAGACTTTCTAAAAGTCAACATATGATGTTTTGTACCCTATAGGTATCTCATAACTTTCTTTACAACTCTCTAATGATCCTTGCCAAGATCACTCAAGTATCTACGAAGTACACTAATAGCAAAAGCTATGTCCGGACAAGTGTATACCTGAGCATACATAAGGCTGCCAACAACAGGAGCATATGGAATCTTATCCATTTCAACTCTTTCAATGTCATTCTGAGGACACTGTGATTTAGACAACCTTTCACCTTTCTATACAGGCGCAACATAGGAAATGTAAGAGTCCATATTAAACTTCTTGAGGACTCGCTCAATATAGGTTGCCTCAGACAAACCAAGAATGCCACGAGACTTATCACGATGGATTTGTATCCCAAGAACAAAAGAGGCCTCACCAAGATCTTTCATATCAAAATGGCACAATAACATGTGTTTTGTCCTATTCAAAAAATTCATTGAATTATTGGCTAATAGGATTCATCAACATAAAGCACAAGTATAACGAAACTGCTCCGGCTAATCTTTTGATAGATACAATGGTCTTAAGCATTCTCAATGAATCCAAGTGAGGTGATTACCTTATCAGACTTCAGATACCATTGCTTGGAGGCTTGTTTTAGCCCATAGATGGATCTTCGTAACTTGCACACTAAGTACTATTTATCAAGTTTAACAAAACCATATGGCTAGGTCATATAGACTTCTTTATATAAGTCTCCATTCAGAAATGCAGTCTTGACATCCATCTGCTGAAGTTCAAGGTCTAATTGTGCAACAAGAGCCATGACAACTCTAAAATCATCCTTAGTCGAGATCGGAGAAAAAGTTTGCATGTAATCAATGCTTTCTTTCTGGTTGTAGCCTTTACCTACAAGTCTGGCTTTATACATTTTAATTTCACCAATAGCCCTTCGTTTGGTCTTAAGGACCTACTTATAACTAACAAGTTTGTACCAACCAACAAGTTTGTACCTGTCTAGCAATTCAGCAAGTTCCCACACTTGGTTGCGATGCATAGAGGCAATTTCATTATTCATCACCTCCAACCATTCAGAAGAATGAGGACTTGACATTACTTGCTAAAACAATATAGGATCTGCTTCATCAATAATATCATATTCAAATTCCTGTAAACAATCTATGTAGTTATTTGGTATTACAAGCCTACGAATTCTTTGAAACTGTCTCAATCCAACTATTGCCTCCTCAGTGTTTTCAATAGGCTGTTGTATATCAACCTGAACTGGATTTTCAACAGTATCATTTCTATTAACTAATGGAAGTGGCAAAACAGGTACAGGTAAGATGGTGCTCTCTTTGTGTAAATTAATGTCCCTAGGCATGAGACTCCTACTATCTAAGTCATCCTCAAAATAAAATGTCTAATCAAATTCAATGACTTTGGTAGTGTGAGTAGGACAATAAAATCTGCACCCTCTCGATCTAGAAAAATACCCAATGAAAAAATCACTAATAGTCCTAGCATCAAGTTTCTTCAATTGGGGATTATATGGTTTCACCTCTACCTTGCAACCCCATACTCAAAGGTGTTTTAAACTGGACTTCTTTCTAGAATAAAACTCATATGAAGTCTTAGGCATAGATTTACAGGGAATCTGATTTAAAATGTAAATCATAGTTTTTAGAGCTTCACCCCATAAGACAAGGAGAAGTGAGTAAGCATACTCTTAACCATGTCTATCAGAGTATGATTTCACCTTCCTATAACCCCATTTTGCTGAGGGGTGTCAGGCATTGTATACTGAGCTTTTATAATATATTCTTGTAGAAATAAAGCAAATGGACCAAGATTTCTACCCATTTCAGTATACCTCCCATAATACTCACCACCCCTGTCTGATCTTATATATTTAATAACCTTGCTAATTTTCAACTTAATTGCTGCTTTGAAGGCCTTGAAGGTATCCAATGATTTTGACTTCTCATGAATAAGATCAATCCACCCATAGTAGGAGAAGTGATGGGATCACAAATATCAGTATATCTAGGGTCTAAAATATTCTTAGCCCTACATACCCCTTTGTTTCTTGCTCTAACGGGAAGTTTTCCCTTTATACAGTCAACACAAGTGTGATAATCCGTGAAGTCTAAATCATTCAAGACACCTTACTTGATCATCATCTTTAATCTCTCTCTAAAGATATAACCTAAATGCCTATGCCATAACATGGAAGAGTTCTCATTAACTCTTTGCTGTTTGTGTCCAATCACCATATTAATATAAGCATAGGAAGTACTAACTGGGCAAGTATTCAAATTCAAATGATATAATCCATTCTGTAAAGAAGCAGAACCAACAACAATAGAATTGAAATAAATGTCAATCTTTTCATTTCCTTGCCAAAAGGAATAACCACAATTGTCTAATATAAAATTGGAAATCAAATTCTTTCTTGAAGAAGGTACATAAATAACATCATTCAAGTTTAAAACATATCCTGAAGGTAAATTCAAACAAATAGAGCCTATACATTCAACAATTGCTCTGCTCCTTTCAACTCCCAAGATAGCTTTCTCCTTTTCACTTAGGATTCACCTGTTTTCAAGCCCCTATAATGAATTTGCAATATGAATAGTTACAGCAGAATCCAACCACCATGAATCAGAAAATGTCTCTAAACTATTGGATTCAAAACAAACTAGAGCTAGATGGGCGAATTTAGAAGATATATCTTCCTTCTCACGCTTATTTTTAAGCTTCAAACAGTCAGATATTTTATGTTCAGACTTCTTACAATAGTAACAATTACCCTTGAAGGTATTCTTATTAGGACCCTTATTTTGTTTGCCATCTTTCTTAAATCTAGGCTTTCCAGACTTCTTTGAATCTGGTCTCTTTCCCTTTTTTTTGTTATCACCACCCACATTACTATTTGAGCCCTGAGATAGATAGTTTATGGATGGTGGATGAGAATTCCCTTTTCTGATGGACTCTTTCTCTTATGTCATTATCGAAATCATCTAATCTACTATCCACTCTGCTTCCTGAGAATTGTAGGTGGCCCTTAAAACATTATACTCAGGTGGAAGAGATTGTAGAATGCGATAAACCAAAAAACTCTCTCCTAGGTTAACACCATAGGTCTTCAGCTTGTTGTAGTAATTCATAAGTTTCATTATATATTCCCTGACCCTAGACAGCCCGTCATAATGAGTGTTATCCAATAGTGATAGGTGATAAGCTTTTTGACTCTTATCAAACTTTTTGAATTTTTTTTCACCTATGGCTTTCAGATATTCTACTGTCGTATCCTTTTCGGGGATGCTTTATCTAATGTCCTTTTTAATTGTGAACTTGATCACTACCAAACAAACTCTATTAGACTCATGCCATTGCTTGTGATAGGTCTTATCAACAGTACTAGATACATCAGTGAGATCCACAGGTTTAGGTTCTCTAAGAGCTAAATCCTCTTTTGATATAGTGAGGTATAAACCTAGGGACTCTCTCCAGTCATCAAAGTTAGTCCCATTAAGAGTTTTCATCACAGATAGTTACTTGGATACAAAAACTAAGGAAAAAAACAAAATTGGGAAATATTGATTATGCATGCGCAACATAATCAGAAACAAGAGTTTTCAATAAAACTTAGTTCATGCAACTATAGAGCAAAACGTTTATCATAATCCTGCCTATGGGTCTCGAATTACGATAAACCAAAAAAACCCAATACGTACCATAAAGATTTGACTCACTAGATTCTCTATATGAAAATGTACTTAACATCTCTGTACCGATAAGATACAAGACATGTTGAGATATTAAAATATGTTGCCAACCTATCCAATGTGGTTCAGATAACAAATTATATTGATGACGTCACATCAATAGAGTGTATACATCATTAATATAATAAATTTATAGTGTTAACAATAACCACTCATTCATAATAGTGAGTAGTTGATTTCTAGATGCAACGCCCTCACTACAAGTGTGAAAAGTACACAAACCCATACAGCACAATTTTTAGCATAAAAATTGTTAGAATATGAACACTATAAATATTCATGAATTTGTTTGGCATTCCAAATCACACATCTAGGGAGAGTGAACTTCATATATTTTAGATAATAATATGTATTTTATTCATAATTTTTGTCACATGAAAATTCTATTGATATAATATAATTTTTTACTATAAAAAGCTTTAGAAAATTCCAAATAAATACTTCCAGTCCTCAAAAAATTATATAAAGATATCCATTAGATTCAACATGAAAAATAGAGGACACTAAAAGAAACAGTGGGTCAAAAGACCTATTGTGTGAGTCGCATGCACCAACACGCACCATCCCTGCATGTGGGCTTAGAGGCTGAAGGCTGTTCATCACCTTCAACCTCCAGTCGGGTCATGTAGACCCGATTTCATGTCGTTCAGGTCCTGTTTCAATTCCCCTTCATTTTTCAACCAAAAAACACGATTTTGGTGTCATTGTTAATTTGATGTTTACACTATTGAATACTTATGATCTCGATTGAGACATGTGGCTATAATAATGTCATTATTAATTTGACATTTTTTAACATGGCCAATCATGGTAATTCAGAGAAAAGTTTTTTTTATTATGATTTGAACTTTGTTTTACAAGTGGGAGATTGTTAGAATTTTTCATGTGGATTTCCATAGTTCAAAATATTTTAAAAAACCTGAATTACATAAATATCAAATTAATTATTGTAAATTAGCCTAATCTAAAAGTGATGATACTATAGGGGCTAAATATGACACTTAGGCTAAAAATGGTTACTAGTTATGTAAGTCTTGTGACTAAACTATCTTATAGTAAGTCTGGTTAGCTCAATCAAGTTAATATAACAAGGTAGGTCTTTACTTTCATCCTAGGTTAGTTTTTATATGTTTGCCATCAAGATTCAAAATGATATTTCCCATAGACTGCTAAAAATCTGTAATATCCCAAATTTTTAAAAATTAATTTTGGTAATAAAATGGCTTTCTAGAAAATCTGAAAAGGGTAAATTTGAGAATTGTAAGAATTTTGAAACTATATATTTTAGGCTATAAAAAGTCCAAATATAGTAGAAATAGATTACATGAATTTTAGGAAACCTTAGAATATTGAAATTCCTATTTTTGGATGCTCATAAAATAAAATTTGTATATTCATGATTTAATTTCCAGGAAACTTTGGAAAGATCGAAACTAAGGCTATAGGTGCCCAACGAGTGTGAATTTATAGCTGTTACAAAGAAAATTAATTCAACTAATTTGTGTTAAAATTTCATGACCACCAATGATCGGTGAGTATGTTAATTGTGAACTCAAAGCCGAGGAAATAAGAAAAATTGTTTAAGTCAAAGATGAGTCAAAGGAAAATTGACTCCAACTTTTATTTTCCCACTTTGCCCTCCCGAGTCAATTTCTTTTCCCTTTTCTTTAGCCATCTAGTTGCCTTCATGCAAAAACACTCACATTTTAATATTTGCAAGCATTTTCTTTATACATTCACTCTCTTTTCTAAAGTAAGTCACATCTCTCTTCATGTTTTCCTCTTATTTTTAATGTTAGTTTCTCTTTTCTTCCTCTTCAATTTCATATCAAAATCATATTGAATCATTAAGTAAAATTTGAGTTATGAGTTTTTGAAGTTTACAATTACTATTCATGTCATTGTTCAACCCCTGAACACACCTGAATTTTCTGAAGTTTTAGACCTTAAATCTTATATATTTAGCTTGTTTCTTTGCAATAGAACCATAACCCTGTTATATTTGATTGTTTGGTGGAAGATAAACTTGAAATAGTTAAGAAGCTAATATGTTCTTCCTTTTGTTTATGAAGAGTATTACAGATTTTTAGTTAGATCAATTGTGTTTTTGTGTTACCAGCCTGTATATGAGTAATTCTTACTTTCTTGTGAATTATAGTGCATTTACTACTTATGATCTATTAAACAATGGTGCAAGTTAAGGAAAAATGAGTATTTATGATTTTGTGACAAAGTTTGAGTGGAATGGATTTGTTGATCTAATGGTTAGATTTCAATTGAAATAGCTAAGTTTTATGCATGTTTAAGTTTCTAAAACATGTTGTGTTGAATTCTTAGGATGTAGTGTGATATTGGAAGTTATTTTCCCTATTTTTCTACTTATTGACATCAGATTTTGGTAAAGGTCCAAACTCTAGCCAACGAGGGGGATTCTTATGGGATCTCTGACCTTCGACTAGTTCGGTTAAAATAGAGCAGCAAAACAGAGAAAAATGAAGGGAAGAATAAAGAAAAAGGAAGCACCGGTTTAACGTGGTTTGGCAAATCCAGACAGCACTGGACCCTACGTCCATAGTAGTGTTTTATTGATACCGCCTTTTTACAATGTTTAGTCTCCATTTTGACAGAGTTTCAGTATGTAAGAATAAGTTTTTTTTTTAACATAGGGGCTCCTTCCTCATATTTATAGAGGAGAGGAGGCTACAATGGTAATTACATATACAGTAAATCTATTACATCAGCATTTATTGTATAAGATAGAATTTGCAGGCCAAATCTTTTACTTTCAGTTGTTGCAAGCCATCTTCTGTAGGCAGGACCTTATTCGTTGGTTGGGGTAAGACATGACTCTATCTTCTATCAGGTGAGCTTCATGTCACTACCCGCACTTTGCTGACCGGATCGCACAATCTTGGGTCACGCATATTATCAGGATAGAGGTGTCGAACTTGCTCTTCCAAGTTCAAGTTTGAGCCGAAGGGTCGCACTCGCGATGCAGATTAAAGGCATAGCAATCTGAATAGTTCTTCTGATAGGTCCTTTTGTCGCTCTTGGGCTTCTCGCACGTCTTTTCAGGACAAATCGATTTTCACATATAATATAAGACCCCAACTCTCAGCTCGCATTACGGGCTAGGAGTTGAAACTTTTCGATCTCTAATCAGTCAAAGCCTTCTCCCGAGACTATCATTTCACCTGCACTAGGCCATATTTCCCATGGCACATGTTCGGTAATTATTGCTAAGTCAAACTTAGCCTTTTCCGAGGCCATAAATGATGACGGTTGGAGGAATGAATCTAGATCCTTCGATGGAGCCGGCCCTAGCTCTATATAAGGGAAAGGCAATCCCTTTTGTCACTGCACTGAGCAAACCATGGAGTTTCTTAATAAACCACCATCATTTTTGACGTTCTAGCCTTCATCAAAGGTGTGTATGGTCTGCTACTTATGTAACTCAGAAGACTTATCTTCTACGGTAATGTGGAAGGATCTCGCATGGATCCTGGACTGTGTCCTCTCGACCCCACCATGAGGCAATTGTTCGATTGACCAAGCTTCTGGGGCTTCCTAGTTAGCTTTTTTTAGGAGGAGCAGGTGGTCGAAGACGAAGGAATGCAGCACTGCCACTGATTATGCATTAGAAGAAGAAAGCTACGGTGTGTGGTCCCTAATAAACTGAGGCACGGCCCCTCATGGCCAGTCCTTCTTCTTAGTTATAGGTTTTCCCTTTGTATCTTCTCTAGTCCGCATTCGGAGCTTTCTGATGTAAATCTGCCTCGTTGAAGCCTTTCAATGAATAAAATTACTTTTCTACAATTTCTATTTGTTGTTGCCATTCTCTTTTAGCACACATTCTGGTTTGAACCATCTGAGTGACCAGCGCGTAAGGGATCTCATGCTCAGGTCGATCCTGTGGCCAAATAAATAGATACGCATAAGAGTTGTAACTTAGTTGAATTCGCATGAGATTACGAAGTTGACAAGTGAGCGATCTCGTGCTCAGGCCCATCTCATGGCCAAATAAATAAGTACGCATAAGAGCTGTGACTTAATTGAATTCGCATGAGAGCTACGAAGTTGACAAGTGAGCAAACTCGTGCTCAGGCCAATCTTGTGGCCAAATAAAAAGGTGACTGATCTTGTGGTCGGGGTGATCTTCTGCCCAAATAAAAGGATGATCAATCTTGTGATTGGGGCGATCTTGTGCCCAAATAAGTGAGTATTTTTTAGTATCTCCACACCTCAGTGAGCCCGCAGCTCAACTAGTTAAGTGAGTATATTTGTAGCATCTTAGCGAGCCCGCAACTCAACTGGTTAGTGAGTTTATTTTGAACGTCTCCATGCCTTAATGAGTCCGTAGCTCAACTGGTTAAGTTTTCATTAATTCTTCTCTAGATTGAGCTCTGAGAGGTGTTGTCAGAATGAGGGATCAGAGTAAGCCTTTCATAAGGTTTGCAATAAGTCGACTGCATGCGGACTGCAGGTGTCGCTAGCATGATAGAAGAAAACTTAGTATTAGTAATTGTATTCAAAGTGTTTATACAATTTACAAATAAGTACAAAAGCTTAAAAGATCATCCTAATAATAGAAGATTGCTCTTGTTTCACGTCCCATTGAGATGATCCATGCTGTTGTCTGGAGGGTCGCGTAACATAGTCATGCAAGTGACCTCTTTTAATGAGATCCTCGATAGCATCTCGCAGTGCCCAGTATTCCTAAGTGACGTGCCCGAACTCATTGTGATATACACAAAACTTTTCCCGGTTGAGTCTGGCCTTGCCAGGAGTCTTTAAGGGCGGAGATTTCCTAAAGTCTTCCTTGCCTCTTTCCATTGTGAAGATCTTGTCCTAAGTGACTGACAATATGCTATAAGTGCTATGGTGAGCTTGGGGTAAGGGTCGCTTAATAACATAAGATTTGATGCATTTATTTATCCTCATGCTTAGCATTTTAAGAGCTTAAATGAATTAATTCCAGCTGAGTTAAGATGTATTTGGGATTTAGTGTC
>JANHAO010025431.1:0-11351 GCA_026873985.1 Saraca asoca
GGTTGTTTTTTTTTTTTTTACTTTTTGTCTTGGTTTTTTTTTTTTTTTTTTTTTTGTGGCCCCCCCCCCCCCCCTCCCCCCTTTTTTTTCCTCTTAATATAATGACAACCCAAAATTCTGAGCTCAAAGTAATAACACAACCGATTGATATTAACTCAGATAGCATGCAGTTGTTTTTTTTTCGGTTGTCATTTTGAATCTAGTAAGAAGTTAGAAAAAATTAAAATTAAAAATATAAGGTTTAATTATATATTTTATTCCTGTAATTTGTTTTATTCGATAATTTCTCCTTTATATTTTATTTGTTAATAATTATGTTGTTATAATTTATTTTTAATTGTAATTAACTCTATACCATTATTTTATGTGGCAAACTTCCTTTATATAGAACATTTAAGTGCTATATATTATTATGAAAATGTTAAATATCGATAAATTATTATATACATTCAACATACTGCACTAAATCATTAATTACTCAATATGTGTATTAAAAAATTAATTTAAAAAAATTTCACTATCAATTTAAAGTAAGTGGGTTTGCTTTTCGAAAAAATTAATTACTTTAAATAGTGTTATACAATACATTGAGTGCTGTTCATAATTTTAAAAAATAGTCAAATGACATGACAAATATGATGCTTTAGAAAAAATTCTTGTGCACATATAATTTACTGTTGATTTGAAAAAATAGATAGGCAGAATAATATAAGTTTCACGTGTTCTGGTGATTCTGAAAGTATTGTATTTATATTTCTTCTGTGGTCCACGCGGAAATTTTTTGTGTTTTAGAATTTGGGTACCATCACGTCATATTTATGAGAAAATATTTGTCATTTAAGAGTTATAAAGGAAATTTCTAAATAAAAAATAATAATAAATTAATTACAAATGAAAATGATTTATAAAGACCAATTTACAAAAAAAAAATAAGAATAAAAATAGAAATTAATTAAGTGTAAGACTAAAAATATAAATTAAATTATAAAAACAAAGTTATATAATAAATCAAAATATAAATTCACTGCATCCAATGTAAATGAACATGCTAAGTCCGATTCAACGAAGAAAGTAGTTCGCCTTAGGACTGTCATAAAGAAAAAGGGTAATTCACAAAATAATAATAATAATAACAACTTAATATTAAATCATTTCATAGAACTCTATACCATTATTTTATATGGCAAACTTCGTTTATATAGAACATTTAAGTGAGATATATTATTATGAAAATGTTAAAATATCAAGAAATTATTATATACATTCAACATATTGTATTAAACCATGAATTACTTGATATGTGTATTGAAAAATTAATTTAAAAAAAAAAATTCACTATCCATTTAAGGTAAGTGGGTTTGCTTTTGAAAAAATTAATTACTTTAAATAGTATTATATAATATATTAAGTGTTGTTAATAATGTTTTTAAAAAAATAATCAAATGACATGACAAATATGGTGTTAAGAAAAAAATTTAGCGCAGATATAATTTACTGTTGACTTGGAAAGATAGATAGACACAATAATATACGTTCGATGTGTTGTGGTGATTCTACAATAAGTATTGTATTTATATTTCTTCCGTGATCCACGCAAAAGTGTTTTGCGTTTTAGAATTTGGATACCATCATGTCATACTTAAATTGCATATATAAGTAAATATTTATCATTTAGGAATTATAAAGGAAATTTCTAAATAAAAAACAATAATAAATTAATTACAAATGAAAATGATTTATAAAGACAATTTATAAACAAATAAAGTATAAGAATAAAAATAGAAATTAATTAAGTATAAGACTAAAAATATTAATTAAAGTAAATTATAAAAACAAAGTTATATAATTAAATCAAAATATAAATTCTCTACATCCAACGTAAATCAGCATGCTTAGTCCGATTCAACGAAGAAAGTAGTTCGCCTTATGTCATAAAGAAAAAGGGTAATTCACAAAAAAATAATAAGAAGAAGAAAGGCAATAACGTAATATTAAATCATTTCATAAGAAAAAGGGTAATTCACAAAAAAAATATTCATTCTTATATCACTATATATAGCTATATAAGTCTATAAATATTAATCATATCAAATTATTGTAAATAAAAATTTTAAAATTAATGATCATAGAGAACTAATTACAAATGGAAGTAAAATCTAAGGTTCCAATTATAAAGGACAAAATAAAAATTGGATCAAATTATAAGGATTAAATCTGCAATTTAACCTAATTTTTTTCTTTTTTACTAAAACACTACTTTAATCTGTTTATAGATGCAGGTTTTCTTTTTAATTTAGTCATTTAATTTTATTTTTAAATTTGATCACCAAGATATTCAATTTGATTCAATCAAATTTTTTTATCCATTCATTTCTAATTTTTTAATGAAACTAATGATAAGAAAATTCAAAATCTTATATGATACCCTTTAATGCTCATATAGCACAATCCATATTTTAAACCCATCACACATGACTTTAATTCAAAAAATAGGAACAAAAAATAATCACTTTGTTTTATTTTTCATAATATAATCTAATTTTATTTAATCTACATAAACACTTACTTTTATGCAAACTATATTTAATGTTTTGGCATATATTAGAGGACATAACATCAAATTTTAAATTTTGATATTATCATTTTAGTTAGTATGATGTAAATTAAATAGAAAGATTTAATTAAAATAAATTGAATATATTAAGAACTAAATTATGAATAAAAATCAAATAAGAATTAAATTGAAAATAATTTTGACCTGAGAAGAATGCAAACGATGTTGTAGTCTTATTTTACGGATATATAAACCCTTAAGACTTTAAGGTCCATGGTATAGACACACTTGAGCAAAAGTATTATTTTTTTTGTTTTAATTTTTTGCTTTTGTCGATTATTCTTGTGCTTTTCCAATGATAATGTTAAATATTTTTATGCTTAAGGTCATAGGCAGGACTAAAAAGGATGAGGATGTAGAGTCTAGACGTTTAAAGGCTCGAGAAAATTCTGATTTTGGAGATACGAAAGGTCAAGACACAGCAATAGTACATTGGAGAAGTCTGTATTTGACTCACCAGCTAAGTAACTGGAAATATTTTCGGTACTAATCTATCACATGAATTTTCGTATTATTATCTTTTTTTATATATTTTGACAAGTTAAAAATTATCTCTTAATTTTAAGATTTATGTCCTAAAGTACAACTAAAAATATTTCCAAATAATTGTAAAGCATTAATGATCATTTGACTATGCAATTGATAGATGAGTAATGATATTCCCACACCACTCTTCCCATTTACTATTAACTTGAAAATATTTATGCCTTGTTTAAACACACCACTACCTACCTTAAGGAAGTTCATTCACTGAAGATTATCACGAGATTTTAAGAAAGTTAACAGCAGATTTTAAAAAAATTACAATCCATAAAAAATAGTATGAGACTTGATGTACGTGGTGGTAGTTTGATAATATCTTTGTTGTTGATGAAAATGGCTAATCAGATCCCAACCAAAATAAAATTCCTTGAATATTTGTTGAGTTTTGCTTAAATAGACGTACGTATATACAGAAGTGATAGAACAAATTACCTGTCTCAGGTTTGTAAGGACAGAATGTGATGTTGTAGTCAGGTCTCCCAGAGCAAGTGAACTTCATATTATCAAAAGCATAACTGTAAGCATCAGGACAGCGCTGCTGAAAAAATAGGGAGTAGCTCGTTGGTGAACATTTGTCTGCGGTGCTGAAATTTCCGGTGCAACAGTACTGAGACTGATTGAAAGCCAAGCATGCACTCTTGCAAGCGATGGCAGTCCCATCGGACCATCTCACTTGCAGATCTTCCGGGCAATCCAAGGTGATGTTACCGGGGCAACTTGAGGTTTTACAGCTACCGTTTTTGCCATTGATCGGAGCTATGGATATGGGCAAGTTAAACCCATCCACGTTGCTAATATCGTAGAAATCCTGTCCTCCGTCAGATGATGCGGTAAGTTCTGCCAATGTTGCGGGTGGGCTTGCAACCGCTCCATTACACCCGACTTGACCAGTCCCACAATCACCCGTGACACATACAAAAATACCAGAATCGTTGGAGCATCCTGTCCGAGCCCAGACCCGACCCGACCATAGAGACGGAATACTTAAGGATTTGGATGCTCCGATTGTCAGCTCAAAGCCAGTTGTTGGCAATTGAGTCTTCTGATTCCCGGTAAAGATTCCGGGCCACACGGTGTATGAGCAGTTGTTGGTGAAAGTAATTGTAGCTGCAATAGCTGGCTCCTGCGCTAAACACGGTGAAGATGGAAAATTATATATTTCACATAAAAAACTGATCAAATCGAAAGGCGGGAGTTGCAAAATAAGAAAACAAGATAACAATACCTGCAGAGAAGAAGGAGGCCAAAGAAAGCAAAAGAACTACTCCGGTATTCCTCTTCATGTTTGGTGAGTCCAGGCATTTGTTTCCTTGATTAATTGTTTGACGATGAGATCTTGGTTCATCGGTGTCTTTAGAACATGTTCCCCCCCCCCCTTTTTTTTTTAATGTTTCATGTACAATTTTGTCTACGAGAGGAAGGGTTTTTCCAGGACAGCACGGATTTTTTTCGGTAACCTTGAAACCACGCAAAAGGAAGCTTCCCACTCCTATACCCAATATTTATTTTCATGGAGAGAGAACTTTTCCATGGAAAGTCTTTCTCTTTTGAGGAGATTTTTGGTCGTCACACAGAAACCACAATGTGAACACCAGACTATTCTGCCCGGCGAAGTTGACATTGAGGACATTTGGTTGCCACAAAGTAAACGACAATGTGTAACCGTGGACCACTGGCTTCAATTTGTAAGTCACGGTTGGTTGAAGTTCACGCGCAATCTGAGAAGAGTACAGTATTTTTCCCTAGGCGAGCTGAATTTTGATTTAATAAATAAAAAATATGTTTTTCACAATTGAATGAGTTAATATGATTTGATAGCTATCCAACCTTGAGATCCAGCAAATCCTCGATGAAAAGCACATTAGGATTTTCTTGATATAGTATATAAATATATATATATATATATGTGTGTGTGTGTGTGTTTGTGTGTGTGAGTAACAAGAGCTATTATAACTAAGAAAAGAGAAGTAAAAGACTTAACTAATATTGATTCATCAGCTTCCATCGAATCAAACATGACTGTTACATCAAAATATAAATTAAATTATAAATATGTGATGTTTTATATTTTCACACAACTTAAATTTTAGATCTATTCTTACATATGATATCACAGAGCTTGAATGTGTGAAATCAGAACCTAAAACAACTAATTTTATTAGGTTTTGGTTCTTGACGAAAATTGATATGTTTGTTTAGCAATTGATTTTGCTATTTGGAAACATTTTGACGTGATCATAATTCCTATATAATTATATTTCCTTGAAATTGGACAAGGGATTTTGTACATTCCATTTTTATGATTCTCGCGCATAAAATTATTGTTTATTTTGTAACAATTTGGATTTCAATATTTTTTATATGTGTATTAGATTTATTAAATTAGGACTATTAATTTATCACGATTATATAATTTTAGATCGTAAAATTTATAGAAGTTGATGAGTTTAATTTATTTATTATTTATCTTATATGCACAATCAACTTTCTGACACAGCAGTGAAATTAAGGTGATTGAATGGTAAATTTTTATATTTATTTTCTATTTTATCACAATTTCTTTTGAAGTTGTATCACGTTGTTTTTTAGTTTGGTTATTGTCAAAGAAGAATGCAGTTGTCAAAATGTGCCCAAAGGACGCGTTACGTGAATAATAACTATTTTAATAAATAAAATATGACTTGTCACTAATTTAAAAAATTACAAAAAAATGAATAAAATTAGTTTTTTAACCAGAGAAGATGATTCAAGAGTTTAATTGTGTTTGGGGCAAGTGCTAGCCACCTTATAACACTTGTTAAATTAAAATGATTACTAACAAAATAATTATATAATATATTATGACAAAAATATTTTATTAATCCTTAAAAATAAACAATATCAATATTTAAAGAATAAAAGAAAATAATATTAATTTTTAAATGTTACAGTAATATTTACTTGTTATTCTATTTGTTATGGGCATAATTTGGTAGATGAGAAAAATGGACTAACAAATATCCGAATGAAAATAAAGTTTAAATAAGAGAAGTCCAACTCGCTAGAAGGCTAAGGACGCTAAGTACAACTCCCGGCTTGCACATTCAACGATCCACTTTATGCAAGCTTGCTTCCTTGAGCACAAGCTCATCCCTGCTAGCCAGATATTAACAACGACCCCTGGCCAGGGATTCTAGCCGAGAGATGAAGCATATTACCTAATAAGAAAGCTCGCCAAGGTCGAGCACCAGACAACCACACGTCAACTCATAGGCCCTGCCTACATGGGCCCACCCGCATAAGCCAACTTGTAGGGATATAGGTTGTCTTATGCATTCAATGCTTGATGTAATATATTTATAATTTATAAATTTATAAATTTATAATTGTAACCTTCTCAACCGCTATAAATAAGAGGAGGGAAATCACTGTAAACGAAGTTAAAAAAAATAAATATTGCAACTCTGTCGAATTTTCACCAGAATAATAAAATACTACCATAAACGTAGAGATCGGTGTTACTCAATTTTGACTGAATCACGTTAAAAATCATCTGTGTGTTTGCTACTCTTCCTTTCCACTTTCCCCGTCTCCTTTTTCATCAACCAAAAAGCAACTTGGGGGTTCAAGAACTGATCTTGATTGATTAGAATTTGGCAGAATCAAATTTCATCATTAACATTGTAGCACTAGAAGGAGGGCCCCATTTGCTTTATGATTGTTTTTCTACTTAGTAACGATGGTCAGAAGAAGAGTCACCAGGAGTTCGCTCTAGTTGTCCAGCCAACAGACATTCCTATTGCCAGGAACATTACCGATTTGCTCCCTAAAACTTATCGTTAATCTGCTGCTATCCCCAAAACTAATAAGGTACAGACACCTCACCAAACCCAACAAACGCTTGAGAACATGGTGAAAGAGTTAGCTGAGACTGTTAAAGCAATAGCACAAGCACAAATGCAGGATGCGCAAAGACAAGAAGAGATCTTTGCACAACTCTAGCGATTATATGAAGAAGTTCATGAGGAAAAATCAGCTCGCCAAACGCCCGAGAACCATGAAAGTCAGTGACATGGGGGACTCGCACTGAGCCGAAAGCTCGAATAAGACTAACAAAGGATGTACCTCAGGTCGTTTCTCCCACAACTAAGATAGAAAAATGAGCCACCAGTCTTCCAGCCTATGATCTTAAATGTAAAACCCATTGATGAAGAAAATACTTCAAAGGCTAAAACGGCTAGAAGAGTACCCCCAAGCTCAAAATAATCAGCCTTGCAATGAAAAGAGCCTACCATTGTCTGTAGAAATTGAGATACAGCCCCTTCCTCAAAAACTTAAAGTTCCCGTGATATCGCTATACAAAGGGAACAGTGACCCATGCAACCATCTGGATATGTACAACGTCTAGATGGATCTCCAAACAACTAACCCTCTGATTAAATGTTGCATCTTCCTAACTATATTGGGGCGCATATCTCGAGCATGGTTTAGAAGTTTCCTAACTTGTAATGTCAATGGCTGAGAAAAATGTCAGAGAAAATTTATTGATCAGTACCGAGTGTTGAAAAAATAGCTTGTGCCACCTTGTCATCTTGCAATGATCTTCCAACATAAGAACAAATCGTTAAAGGATTACATATCTAGATTTAGGTGCGAGGCTAATTTTGTAGAAAACCCCTCTAAAGAAAATATCTTAACAGTAGTCTCAGTGGGGCTCTGCAAAGATAGAAAGTTATATAAAAGCTTATATAAATCCCCAATTTGAGATCTCATTAAATTTTATAAGCAAGCTGCTAAGTAAATTAGATGGGAGGAAACCTTTGGCTTAAGAAACTTCGATCAGGCCGGCAATGTTAAGAAGAGGGGCAATGATTGTGATGGCGAGGATAGTTAAAAGATCGATTCTCAACTAGTGAAGAAGGCAAAGCCTCAGTGACCTTGACATCTCAGTCACCACAAAAGCTATATTGTCTTGTCTGACACCTAAGATAGGACTTTTGTCATAGAGAGGCTTAGAGAAGACTTTGGGAAGCCAAAGCCCTTAAGGGCCCCTAGCAAGTTTAGGTATACAAGCAGATTTCGCTCATATCACAACAAGGTTGGGCATAACCCTTAGAATGTTGGGCACTAAGAGATGCCATTGAAGACCTCATTAAAAGAGGTTGCTTGTAGGATTATGTGGTGAAACCACCAGAGTCATGAGCAAGGTATCCCCAACAAGGTCTCGATCTAAAGTAGAGTGTCACGCCTCAATCCATGGAATGTGACTAGTGTAGAAGGTTACCATTAGGAAACCACTTCCATCAAGAAACCTCCTACAAGCCTTACAATATAACAATGACATGCAATTAACCAATACCATCTAAAAATGCATATATTCTTTTAAATGAGAATCCAGTAGAGTTTCCTCTATTTTCCAAGTACCCAACCAAAAGGCCTGTACAACAATACAAGGACCATACACCTATCACAACCTGTATAACATCATAATAAAATGCAGTAGCCCAGATTATACAATTTACACCTTACTGGGCATCCAGATAAAACACAAATGTACAACTGCTAATCCAACTGCCAATATTACACTATTTATATACCTTTAATCTTCGCAGGACGTGATCTTCTCAATTAGTGAGCATTTTCAGAACCAGGAAGGTGTCAAGTAATTGAAGGAATATTTTCTTGAGTCTGAAAAACATGAAGAAGAAAGAAGTAAGTTTCATTAAAACTCAGTGAGTAAATAACCCCCTAAAAATCATGTATATAAATATAAATATATACATAATAAAAGAAAGAAAATTTTATATGCATTTAATCATACACTCATCTAGAATCTAAGGAAAATTTCTAATGGCAATCATAACAGCATAATTATCCTAAACTAATCCGCATGCCGAATATTTACATATTCGATAGCCCACCCTTATCCCTCCCCCTAAACCAAGCCACATGCTAAATATTTACATGTTTAGCAGCCCACCCTTTTTTCTCTACCAGACCATCAAATTGCCAAAGGATTTTCAATGAATTTAAAACCTCAATTTATTTATCATTTAAAATAACAATATGTTGAAAACAAATAGAATATAATTTCATCATATCAAGTAAATAGCTATGTATGTGTGTATATATATATATATATACCATACAACATACCTTAGAATTTTCAAGAAAGTTAGCATCCAAATCATATCATTCAGCAAAACTAGAATATTTTAGCAAACCAAAATCATTCCATACAATAAGATTATTTCGAAAATACGATTTGTTAAGTAAGGTAGATTATCTACTCACCTTAAACACTTCTTAAAAGTGAGTTCAGCTAACTTGAAAATGGGATTATTCAGCCTAATTGAAGAATTAGCTCGAACCTCAAAGTTTTGAGTGCAAATGAGTTTAATACTTTAACAACAATACCTCTAAAACAAAACAATCACAAAAATCCCAAGTTTCTTCATAAACTTCACATGAGGGTTTCAACTAAATATCTTGAAATCTAGATATAGGATTACTATAAAATGAATTTTATGTTTTAGATATGCTCACCAGAGTTCAAAGTGTTAGGGTCTAGCTCGTCGCCAGCAGAAATTTCACCAGCAAGCTAAAAATGACGATTGGTTGAACCGTAACCATGACAAGAACACTTTTGGCCCTATCACTAGAGAAAGAGAGGGAACAGCTGGCTGGTTGCATGTCAAAAAGTTGGAAAGATGGAGCATAAGCTCACCGAATGGAGGAAAAAGTTGAAGGAGAAAATTGACCAGTGGATCGGTTGCAACAACCATGGGAAGCTTCGGCCTAAGCTGTAATGCCACGAACAAAGAAGGGAGCTGATCATACGGTGGCCAAATGTCCTAACTCGCCAAAGATGGTAGGTGAAGATCAGACGAGAAAGAAGCCTACACAGAGAAGCCAAGAAAAGCTTCGGGAGAAAGGAGAAACTGGGTTGGGGGAAATTTATAATAAAAGGAAAATGGGGTAAATTATAATTTGACCTCAAAACTTTCTACCAACTTCAAATAAGCCCTTCAAAAAATTTAGAAATTATAATCCGGCCCCAATGAAATTTAAGACTTTTCATTTCAGTCCCTTAGTAACTTTTTTTTAGAGATATTACAAATTCTCCCCCCATCAAAAGAATTTGTCCTTGGATTCTAGGAACATAATCACAAAGAGTGAAGATTCATACCAACACATCATTTAATTAGCTGGGGGTATCTATACATCATGAGCGAGCTTCCAGTTAATTTACCTTTTCCTCATGATTTTTCCTACGTTACCATACTAGAAAGCATCAATGGTGAAGCCATCATTTCCACAAATTCAATAGAACTTGAATGAGTGTCATGCATAAGGGTTGAAAGTCCATCCTAAGGAGTACAATTGCTGTTGTTATTCCCAATGTCAAACAAATGCACATCATTACCAATTTGTTGTTTAGCCTCCATCTCTTCAAGAAGCTCTCTTATATTTATATCCATAGGCAAAATTTCCTAAAAGGATGGAATTTAGGGATCTTTCTACGGGGTTTCAATGCAGCAAGCACAGTGAAAATTTAAAAATTTTGAAACCCACCAAGGATCTATGTACAAAATATAAATCAGTTGATCCAGAAAAATACCTTATTGCATTGCATTTATACAGAATGCAGCAACACAGATCAGCAATTTGATGCAAAATTAGCAACACCAGAATCCATCCTATTGATGTTGTGGCTGGATGTGATATTGCAATTGAATACAGCAACTCAAATTTTGTCTCCTTGATGTTGCAGTCGGATTGTGTGCTACGATTGGATGTAGAAATCACTAACATAGAACAGCAGATCCGTGTCTCTATGGTATCCACACACGAGCAAGACAAAACTCCAATCTACTAGATGGAATCACCTCTCTCACTGCGTCTCTGCTAGAAGATAGCTCTCTATTTTTCCTAAGATCTCTCAATATGTTTTTGATATAAACTATTTCTATTCAGCTAGCTGATTTTTCTGTCATTCTCCTTGTCATAGTATGGATGCCTCACTCATCCTAGACATTATATTTATAACTCTAGGTTTTAGTGATGAAAAGACCTAGGCCCAACCTAATTGAGAGTCCTAGTCCAATAGAAAGTGTGGAAATGCTTTTAGGCTTAAGTTATTAAATTAGTCTAACTAACTTTAATAATTAAGCCCAATGTAATATAATATTAATAAAGCCTAATGTAATAAAAT
>JANHAO010025432.1:0-11347 GCA_026873985.1 Saraca asoca
TGGCATTATCATTTCCCATAATACAAATCAATATGAAAATGCATAATTTTAGCATGGCCAACCATTTCATGAATACATATAGCATATAAAAATACTTTTAAGGCCAGATTAATATATATAAAAAATCACATTGTTTAAAATGATTTATGCATTTCATAGAATAAAATTATTTTATGTTTACACATGGGATTAATAAGTGAAGGGGATTGTCCACTCACCTTAGAAAATCCTTAAAATAGCCTAATTGAGAAATTAGTTAGAACCTCAAAATTTTGGGTGTAAATAAGTTCAATACTGTAATAGTAATATCTCTAGAACAAAATAATCACAAAAATCCCAAGTTTCTTTAGAAATTTCTCACTAAAGTTTCAACTAGATATCTTGAAATCTAGATATAAAGTTGCTATAAAATAAATCTTTTGTTCTAGAATTACTCACCGAAATCTAAAGTACCGGTGGTCAACTCGCTGCCAACGGAAGCCTCATCGGTAAACCAAAGGAGTAGTCGATTGAATAGTATCAAAGGAGAGTGAAATGCCAGAAAAAGGAGGTAGCTGCTACTGAGCTGGCTGAAGAAGGAGGAACACCAGAGAAGAGTGATTGGTGACGAGCTGAAGGGCGTTGAATGTAGGAGAATGCAATTGTTGCAGGAAAGCTCCAGCTAAAACTATAGTGCCACAGGGAGAGGAGACACTAGAGGAAAAGAAAGAAGAAAATCATCGGAAAGGGAGACGGTGATGACATCGGACAAAGAAGAAAATCATCGAAAAACAGAGGAACGTCGACGGAGGAGAAGATCACTGGCTTACAAGTGAAGTTTTGGGAATAGGCTGGTGTGAGGAGAGAGAAATTGACTGGGGGTTTATATTATAAAACAAAAATGGAAAATTTACATTTTGACCTTTAAACTTTCCACCGACTTCAAATAAGTCTTTCTGAAAATTACAATCTGACCCCAACGAATTTTTAAAAGTTTTTAATTTAGTCCCTCAACAACTTTTTTTCTCTTTTTTTAGGTATTACACATGCAAAGGTTCAGCCTCACCATATCTTTGTATTCTAGGAAGTCTACTAGGCCAACTACCTTAATTCTGCGAGCTCTGAGGTCTATAGTGCTGTCAACGAGCTCGACGTTTAAGGCCAAAACAAGCTTATAGGAATGCAAAAGGTCCTCATCAAATTTGAGGTTATTTTTTAGGTCATCCACATTAGCAAATTGGCCCAGCACTTCAACCTCCTCAGCCCTAATGTCGGTTTCTCCTTACTAGTTCCATCTGCAAAATGAAACAGAATATCAAACCAAGAATGAAATAAGTATATAAATTCATACAAGCTCGCACATTTTCAACTCACTTACAAGGGGTAAGGACGAAATCAAAATTGCGAAGATGATGCAGAGATGGGCAAGAAACATAAAACTAATGGGTTTTATAGTTCCCTATATTAGACTTGCCCTTAGCATCACCTTACAGCAAAATTCTCTTGTGTTTGGTCTGTCGAGCAAAGAGATAGTAAATCCCATCTTACTAACCTGTGCCCTTAATGCTATAAAGATAACAAAGAACCCTTACCAGAGGAGTAGGGAGGTTATTCCTAAGGTAAAGGAGTACAAGGGAGGTGAGTTAGGAATAAGAGTTTAGGGAGAGTTAGAAAGGGCAAAGCTTTAGTTTATTCAATAAATCAATGATGTAAGGATGGACAGGGAACCTAAGCCTAGCATTAAGGTGATAGGTGCTGATGGCAACAAATCTTGAAGGAGGATAAGCTGCGTGGTCATCAGTGGAAGGTGCCATAATGCAGCAGCCCCTAGGGAAACGATACGTTTGAACTATACTTTTAAGCTCGTCAAGATTAATGGTCGAAACATGGTGATTAAACACCATGCGATCTGGAGACCTTTGACTCTCAGCAACCTACTGGCCTTCAATGAGGTCAAGATGAGCATTGAACTTCTTAGCAACCTTGTCACTCCTAAAGGCTGCTTCATCTATGAAACGTACCAGCTCCTCACTTCGGGCTGGAGAGTCAGACTCGTCAGTACTCCCTACCTGGTGGCCATGGCGTCTATGAGCTATAGACATCTATACAGAAGAAGTAATAGTTAGGTCATTGTAAGCAGACCATACCTAAAAGCTAAAGCTTTTATCTGCTAGATAGAGAATTTTCTATGCAACAGGTCATACACGCTTCATATCACCACACCTAAGACCCAAACCATAAAAAACATGGAGGGTTTGACCAATGAGCCCCATCAGGTCACTAAACCTAGGAAATAGATAAAAGGCTAAATCCAACAATATGCGACCCTAAACTACAGGCATCTTATCAATCAAATCATACACCAATAATAAAAGGCGTGCAAACAAGCATACAATAGAATCAACGTGCACACAAAATTTCCTAGCATCTAATAAACATACACCATTAAACCCTCCAAGCAACAAGATATTAGAAACCCATAAAGTAAGGCGCTCATGAAAAGTAGAAGCTTAGAGTCTGAGAAAACTTACTGTATCAATGGAATGAGATGAGTTCTGAGAAGAGAATGATGAGCAAGATTGGTCTCCGGCTATTAGAATCCAAAGATTGTTGTTGTAAACTTGGTGAAGTAGAAAAAATGAGGAACGATGGTGACTGTTTGTGAGCTTGAGAGACAAGTGAGAGGGAAAAAGGGTTTTCCTCACCTTATATAGGTCGATCAGCCTCACCGTTAGATTTGAAGATTGATTAACTGCCCTCTATCTAACGGTCCAACAAATAGCAAGGCTTTGTCATTGCCACGTTAGCAACTATGGGAACATGCGTGCATTAAATGTGGTAATGATGGCATGTGTTGGTGCAAATGAAATGATGGGACGAAAGTCTAAACGACAACATGGCAGATCGCAGTTGTCAGCTTTTACCAGCAAACTATAGCTCCTAGTCCATAGATAGCACTGAGAGCTAGGGGCTAATATTGTAGGTATTTTTGGGTCCATGTAAATGGGCTGGTAAAAATTAAATGGACAACCCCAGTTGATAAGGGCCCAACTTAACCAGGATTGAGATTGTTGAAGCAAAGCATCAGGTCACCAATTGCAAACTAAGACCGCTAGTCAATAAAGGTCAAAGCAACAACCTCAGGTCGTTAAAAATGAGGTCTAACTCGTAGCTTGAAGCACGCTTTCCCAATCATCAATTCAAGGAGATATGTTCAGTTTTCTATTTTAATAGAGATCTATTATTATCCATTATGTAATTGTAATCAATTCATGATCCTTATCTGTTATTAATTTACATTCAAACTGTAACACCCCAGCCATTATAAATAGGGGTTGAAATCATTGTGCAAGGTACACAAAAAGGAAACAACAAATACTTAACAAAAAGACTGAGAAATAAAATAACCGTAAATGTAAAGCATTGCACTTAGTCGAACCACGTTAAAAACTTCTAGTATCTCTCTGTTCTTCCTCTCTCTCTCTTTTTACATTCAATTTGTAGTTTGAGGTTTCTGAACTTTTTGGTTGATCAAATTCACACATCAACACACATCTTTGTTCTATTTAGTTGACCAATTAATTAGTTTGTTAAATAGTTAATAGAGAGAAATAAAACAAATAGAAGAACAAAGTTGATAGGCTAGGAAAAGATGTGATAAGAAAAAAATAATGATTGTAGTAATTAAAATAATTTACAAAATCATTGTTCATTAATGTATTATATAATTATTAGATAAGGATAGAGTTGAAAATAAATACCTTAATTATGTATTGATTTTCTAAAACGGCAAGAGAATTTAAATGAAAAATTTCTTGTAAAAAGTCTAAAATATTGAATTTGAGGGAGTATAATTTAATTATTGTGTAATCAATTATTTTGATAAATAATTTGTTCGTTTCTTTTCCAATCATTGGCCCGCTTGAAGTGGCAGCATTAGGTGTGTTTCAGTCGGTCAGTTATTTGAGTGTGCTATATTTGATGCAACAAAATTGCTTCTTACACAAGAGAAAACTTACCTTTTATGTCAATTTTTTTTACAATTATGTGATGATTACAATCACATTTTAAATACTTATCTTATATTGAATTCATAATAATATTAAAAAGAAAGTTGGTGGTGCAAAACTTGATAAAATAATTGAGCAAAAAACTTTTTCAACTAAATTATTTAAAAAGAAAGTTAAGTGTTGGTAAAATTTATCATAGTCTATGCCCAATTAATTATAATACAATATAGAACCAGGGTCTGAAAAAATGTGTACTAATGATGCTTATCTCCAATATGGGCTAACATTTGGCATCAAAAGGAAAGACAAGCATGGGAATTGCATAGAGCCCCCGCAACATTCCAAAAGGGCATTTAGTGATCAGTGGAGGGTAGGTTCAACTCTAGGCCCTAAATTGCAGTAATCAAAGCCAAGCAGGGTTATAAAGTATAAAATTGAGAGAAGGGAAAAGAAAACAAATTATGAATTGCAGGAATTTAAATTTTTAAACCTTGGTAAAAAAAATTTTCTTAATTTTGCAGGAAATATAGCATACAACCCTTGTTTCTTTTCTGAAAATGAAAAATCAGAAGGTATACACTATGCAGTAAAATGCACTAGTTGTGCAGTCCTGTTGCTGTTCTCTTCATGAATAACGTCTCACAAACACACAAACCCAGAATACTAAAAACAAAAACGGGATTCAATACCTTGGCTAACTGTCACTGGAAAACTAGTTGCAGCAAATTGGACAGCGGATTAATCCATTTTCATTACAATCCGGACAACGTTGAAATCCACACTCACCCAATCCAGTGTCTTCATATTCTTCATCTTCAACTTCATAGTAAACTTTACAGCTCCCAGAACATGTTTCACATGGCACAAATCTTATATCCCCACAAGCCTCACATATTCCAGTACTATCTTGTCTAGTGACATTATCAATTTTTTCACAAGAATCAAACATTGTTTCAAGCTGACCATCTTCATGAAGTTTCTGAATTTCCTCGGCTCCGCCAATGTACCTTGTCCCAACAAACACTTTTGGCAATGCTCCACGATTCAACTTTTCACCAAGTAGTTCTTTCAGCTCCTCTTTGAATCCGGAATGCATCGATACATCTCGCTCATCGACTCGAATTCCCAGTGATTTTAGAATCGTCCTTACATGGCAACAATCCTCATATGTCTTCCGAACCCCGCGTAGGCTTGTGAAATACACAATTACCTTGTCTTTGGCAATTTTATAATCCATAAATTCACCACTGATTGTTTTCTTTTCTTCGGAAGAATCAAATGAGAATTTCCTTTTGGATATGACGTCTTTTTGTTCCTCATCTTTAACTGTCCTAAGATAAAACGGGCTATCTGGAGAAAGCTCTTGCAACGATTTTCTGAAAGTAGGAATTACTTCAGGATCAAAATCTGAAAACTCACAATTGACATTTAGCTGATCATCTTCTGTCATTTGAAGCCATAAGGGCTTTAAGGATGCATTGCCATTCTCATCCAAATTCGAATCGGATTGATTGGTGAAAACAATAACTTCTTCAGGATTAACATCAAAAGAGAAGCTCCTGAAATGATTTGGTGATCGAAACGGACTAATATCCTCAAGACCTTCCATTAATTCCCATGTATTGATAGTTTCTGGCTCACCTGGCGGTGTTCTGATTGGAGTTTTAGGCACAACTTTTGGCAATTTTTGCTCAATCATATCAGACCACGTCTTGGCCTCAATTAATCCCATGGAAAATTGCTTCTTCTTGTTCTTGTTCTCCTCATCACTGAAATCCCCTCCGTCTGCAAACTTGAAACCGTCACTGTCACTGACCTTAGCATTGGAAAATCTGAACCCATTTTGGCTGCCATTTTCTGCGACTTTGTGGTAATATCGAGCAGGCGAGATTTTGAGAGAACCCAATGTGGTGGATGTCAGTGCCACAGTATGGTAGCTGTCACCTTCGATCTGTGGTGGGTGGTGAGCGTGCATCGAGTAGCTTCTTGGCACAGGGGAATATGGTGCGTGGCAGTGACGACACCGTTTTTGCTTCGAACTTGCGCAACCCATAGTCACAAAACCTGTTTTCACAACAAAGAACAGAAGAAACAGCGAAAATAATCCGAGGAGTTATTATAAAATGGGTGATCAGAAAAATCACAAACGAAGAACAAGGAACAGGATCGATACGAGGTTTTTGTTGAAAAACAGGACAAACACAACAGGCCGTTTTATCTGATTAATGAAAGAAATTGAAACTACACAAATTCAGAAACTGAAAGGGAAATTTGATTCCATAATTGAACCGCGAAAAAGGACGTTACATATTTATGGGAAACTGTAGAAATCCGACCACAAATTGAATAACAGAACATGTTCGTTTTTTGGGTAAACCCAGCAGAGAAAACCACTCTACTTCTGTTTCTGAGATTCTGGTATATTGTAACAAATGAAGACGACCCAGTTACGACAAAAAAGGAAGAAGAAGAATAAAATGTAGCTTTCGAAGAAGAATTTTCAATTATCCCAAAGAACCGGTGAGGATATGAATACGAAGAAGAAGGAGAAGAAACGAAGTAGAAGGAAAATGAAAGGAAAACCCGAGAAGGGAAGAGAAAGGAAATGGGAAAGTATTGAAATGCCAAGTCAAAGAACGAAGGCGAGATATGAACAACTTTGATATGATCCCACAGGGCCTCGGTCTAGCACTTTCTCTCCCTAGACTTCTAAGAGAGAGAAAAACAAAAACCCAAATTGAGTTAAGGATGCCATTCTGACTACGGAGGTTTATACCAAGAAAGACAGAGAAAAAAAAAAAAATTGGGGCCTTTCTCATTTCGGATTGAAAATTTAATATGCGACCATTATTGCTTGATTCACTCGAAATTGCTGAAAAATGTACGATTTTTTAATTTAGTGCTAAATCTTATCAGTGAATTTAATTTGATATAATTAAATTTTTTTATTCATTTATCACTAATTTTATTGATAAAATTGAGAAACATAAAATGTTAAAATTTAATATGATATAATCTACTATTTTCATGATTTTATTTATATTTTAAATTTATTACATAAATTTAATTTAAAAATAAAGATATAAAATTATTATATTATTTTTTATTATTTAATAAAATATTATTTTAATTTATTTAAATATTTAATTTTTTAATCAAATTGTATTTAGTGTCTAAATAAGTATTAATAGATATCACTTTAATTAATAATATGCAAAGTAAATGAATGGAAGAATTCAATTAAAAGAAATTGAATTCATCAAAAATTAAATTGAGTCTGAAAACTAAACAAGAATCAAATTGAAAAAATTTGTATTTGTGGGGAGGTAAATTGGTGTTTTAATATTTTTTTCTAATTTTGGTTTTGTTTTCTGAGGATTATTTTTGTGCAAGTCATCAGCACTTGCACTTTACGACGCGCGGAGTGGGTCCCATATGTTTCTAGAAAGGGGGTTAGCTGGCCCTGTAGCTTTATCGGTGATTTGTGATTGGCTGTTCACAGGGCGACGATGTAAGGCGCGTGCGAGAGATGCTACGGACTTTTTCGTAAGTGACACCAAATTACGATAATAACCCTGAACAAAGGACATGAAGTTGAAACCTTATCTAATGTATCATTAAAAACATGTACGCGTGAAGAGGATACTGTTGGTAATTGGGATCATCTAACAAACCTTCCCTCCGACGCTCTTTAGCATTTTTTTTTTATACAAATATGCTAAAAATCAAATAGATAACTTCATAAATTGGTTTTTTATTTTTTTACAAATAAGTTCACCAATCTATTTAATGTAAATAACTAAAAAATTAATTATTAATTATTTTATTAGTTACTAACTATTAAGTAAAAATCAATAATCTAATTGATTATATTAAAAATATTTATTAAAATTAATACTGAATTAACTTATAAATATAAAATAATATAAAAAAAAACATAAATATAATTAGATAATATATGAAGTAAATTAATTTATATTTATTTCAATATTAAGATATATTAATATAATCAAAATATTTAAAATAAAAATAAAATTATTTAAAATTTAATTAAATTATATTTTATAATATCATTTATTTATTTATTTTTATTTATTTATATTAAATTCATTGATCTATGCTAAATATACAATGACATATATGAATTTTTTTTTTAATCCTCGTGAGTTATGTGAAAAAAATAAGAAAAATAAGTATCTAAAATAATATGACATTAAAAAAATGAGTATTAAAAATTAGAGTTTTTAATTAATTAGGATATTGACTGTTAATTAATTAAAAAAAGATAAATTAAAAAAATTAGAAATTCTATTATAAAAAATTATAAATTATTTGAAATAATTTTTAGAAGAATATTTTTTTCTCTAAAAGATTAATACATAAAATGTCTTTAAAATATGAGAAAAAAATTGTTAAAAAGTCAAGAAATTAATTTTTTTTACCCCGCCAAATACACACTAAATCAATGTACACAAAAAATCGGACTTTGCCTGGCAGACTTGACGGATCACTTTTAATTTGATTATAAAGTTTTATAAATTTTTTTTGTAATCAGACCAATTTGGTCTGATCAAAATATGACTAAAAACAGGACAAATCGACCAAAACTGATAACTCAAACACATTTTCTCGAATTGGTTATTTTTGTTATAATTCACCAAAAATTTTATTGATTTTTGTATTTTTTGTGAATTTTTTTTAGAGATATATTAAATAAATAATTTAAAATTATAATATTTTATTAATTATTATTTTTTATAAAATTTAATAATTTTTATTTATTATATTTATTAGTTTTTATATATTATAAATTTAAATTTATAAATTATATTATATTAATCATTTTTTATATTATTTAATTTAACATATTTAACTTTTTTTAGTTATAATTTCATTCGATTCGGATAAAATTGATCGTGATATGATAATCATTTCTATATAATGTGCAGTGTAATTTTTAAAACATCTGTTTAAATTGAACACTCTTGGTGGCTTACTGCCGTAGGGTATGTCGTATGTACAGCTCATGGTAATGCCGATGCAATATTTCCTTTCTTGAATCAATTAGTGCCTTGACCAAAAGTTTTGAATCAATTGGGGCTATAGCATAATTACTTATATATTTTTTTTATTATAAATTTCATTCTGTTTTCTTTTTTTTTTTAATTTAATTTCGAAATATGTAAGATATAGATTACTTACTTGCCAATAGATAACAATTCTTTTTAATTTATAAATAGTACATATTGAAGATTTATATGTATTTTTTTATGAACCATATTAGATTGGGATAAAAAGGTTATTCTAAAATAATTATAATCATATGATATTTATAAGTGGTAGAATCCACTAATGTTATCGAAGACTGAAAAGAGATTTACAATTCTTAGTACAGAAGTGAATCATTCCATACAACTTTAACATTTTCTTTTCTCTATTAAAATATCATTCACTAACCCTTACAATCAAAAGATACAAATTCATATCCAATTACCTTAAATGTATCAAAAATTAAAAAAATATATTAAGAAAAAATTAATGAGAGTTAGAATGGGCAAGTTAAGTGGAATATAAAAGAAGAAAATTGGAAAATTATTGATGAAAGACTATTCATAAAATATAAAAAAGAAAACCTTAATGCAATGCTATATAAATCATTTGTTAAAGAAAAGAAATTAATAACAGATATTTTTCTGGTCGACCGAATTATTGCATACCTAATTAACTAATGATTGTATTTAGTATATTAAATAAGAAGCTGACTCTAAAAAATTAGAATTCACATGAAAATGATATAATGTACCGTGGTGGCAGGTTTACGCAATTGAACAACCAGACACAACTACAAACACCAAACGTAAATTTGCTTTGGAGGTTGCGATTAGCAGGCAGGACTCAACTTCTCAACTCGAGACAAATATTTCTGATTTCACTGTAATATTGAAATTTTAATGTTATTATTTATTTATTATATTTTGATAAATTAATTATTTTGATATTATATTTAAATAATTGTTTAAATTAAAAAATAATTTTGATTTATCAAATAATAATTATAAAAATTTAAATATTAAAATACGATTAAAAATATTTTTCCGCGGCAGCATCAACGTTGCATATGCTTCGGGTGGGTGGCCGTTGGCAAAATGGGTATCACAATTGGCCACTGCCCTTATTAGTTGGGGCACTCTTTGCTCATTGAATTGCCTTTAATTTTGCTTCTTATTTGCTCTTACTGTGAAATAAAAGAGGGATGAGGTCTCACAGTGAGAGAAATGGATGCCCCATCTGACTCATTGAATGAAATACTATTTAAGAGAAGCAGGTGATTTGGACTGTGAGCCGAAGTCAAACATTACATTGACCAACAATTAGAATAATAATAATTATTATTTATAGACATTTGTTAATCAACGCCTTTAGTAGATTGGTTAAAAAGTATTAGGAGAATTATACTTTATTTACATATAATATGATCCTATTTTTAATATGTATACATGTGATATAAAATATCTAAAAGAGATAATTTATGATTTGTATTGTTAATATTTTGTTCATATATATTTATTTTAATAGAAATTATCATATATCAATTAGGTGCTTGTTTTATTTTTCTGTTAAACTAAAGTTTTTCTTTAAAAAGTTCTGTCCAGAAGTTTTTCACTATCAAATTCAATTCACTAATATAGAATAAAAGAGGGTAATGATCAACAATTACCCCTCCAAATCAAAGTTTTTGGTATCCAGAACATAATTCATATTACATTATGCCAATAAAATGATTTAAAGTAACAAAATTTATATAAAATTTGAAAATAAGTTATATTAGCCATAAATAAAATAGTTTATTACGGAGAAATCATAAGTTAATAATCTGAATTAATAGAAAAGTAAATGAAAATTAATAACATGAAAAAATTCATATTGAAACCTAATAACAAAATGAGTTTGATGAAAGAATTTCGTAATCTCAAAAGAAATTCCACTGCACAATAAATGTCAAATCTGTAGGCGAACCTATAACATGTATCAGTAATTAAAGTTTAGAATTACCTGGAAGGCTTGAAGAATCCATGTTCCTGATAGTTTGGAAGTAACTACCTGAGTATCAGGAACATGGATTCTTCAAGCCTTCCAGGTAATTCTAAACTTTAATTACTGATACATGCTATAGGTTCGCCTATAGATTTGACATTTATTGTGCAGTGGAATTTCTTTAGAGATTACGAAATTCTTTCAATTGGTATCAGAGCATGTAATCTTTGGTACCATACAGATATCTCATAACTTTCTTTGCAGCTTTCCAATGTTCCACTCAGGGATCGCTCAAGAATCTCCCAAGCACACCGACAGCATAA
>JANHAO010025433.1:0-11354 GCA_026873985.1 Saraca asoca
ATAGATGGGATTTCTGTTAACTAATTCTTGTATATATACTCTATTACTTTCAATCAATAAGTAGACCATTTTTTCACAAACTACACATATCATGAAAAATTTGCCCCGCTCTACTAGATCCTTAGCAGCCGTTTTACCAGCAGGTAACAAAGCATTAAATTCAGCCTTAATAGATGGCACATGGCCAACAAAATCTATGACTGACATACCCTATTGTCGTACATTCATTAGTTTGATAACTACAGAATATAAACGCTGAATATCATTAGTGTAGAGATTCTTGGCCTATGCCTATAGATCAGAACAAGTGTCAAAATTAGTATAAATATTATGAAGAGAATGATCTATGGATTGCCACAAAAGGGTACACAATAAAGCATCGGCCTTTTCCCAAGCATTTCTATCAGTTTTCACATCTTCAAATTTAGTGATCAGATGATCTTTCAAGCCTTGACCAAGCACCACTTTTCAACAGCCTTTGTCCAAGAAAGATAATTGGATAATCCCAATAATTTTTCTATAGCAATGGCTAGAGAAAGGGTAAAAGTTCTAGAAAAAGCAATGATTGGATTGAAAGAAGCCCTACAAGATCACAAATCTGCACACAAAGGGTCTGAAAGAGGTCAGAGGGCATGAACAAAACCTGAGTGTCAAACTCAAGCAGGTCACCAACTGGTAATGGCCGATGGGGCATGGCAACAGTGAATGGCTAGAGCGGCGGCAAGTCACCAAGCTAGACTCACCGACAAAGGCTGGATGCAACGGCGCCAATGGTGAGAATAGACACTCGCCAGAGATGGTCAGATCTGCAATGCATATTTACTGCAAATTGGTGCCATGTGAGGGCGCTTAGGGTTTCATCCGACAACAGCGCTCCAAGGGTAGGCCAGCGGACGAAGGTTGATCACAGTGGTTCGGCCAGAGGTCCGATCAAACACTAGGAAGGTGACAAAGCAGTGCCAACAGAGATGGAATCTGGTTTTGGGAAATTGTAGGGTTTCCCCGAAAAAAAAAATGAACCAGCTCTTGATACCATGTAGAGAGAGAGAGAGAGAAGGAAAAATAATTCTTCTGACTGATTAATTATGAATAGGAGTACATATATATATATATATATATATACATAGTAGATGGACCCTATTGATTAGATCCTAACTAGGCCTTGAGCTAACTAGGCTAGACTCTTTACATAAGATAACCTAAGTATGATACAATACATATTTGCTTAATATAACATATATTCCATCAACTCACATCACACTTGCAATGTGCCACAGTCACACAGCACTGTTTTTCTATGACTTACTATTTACAAACATATCACTAGCAACAATTTGACACAATACAAAGAATATGGGTTTATCACAACTACCTTCGGATTTTCATAACTATTATGTAATTTTCGTAGGTATATTTTAGGGACTTTATTTAATTATTTAAAGTAGTTTTAGAATAAGTTATATAGAATTAGATTCCTAGTATGATGCTATATAGATTAGGAGTGTTTTAGAACTTGTTGAGGAAGTCTTATCATGCCTATAACCAAAGCATCAATGTGTAAAATGAAATAGACCAAATATTTCTTATTTTAGTGATATTCAAGGAGTTTTCCTTCTTTTCTGGTGGATTCCAAAGTTATTTTCCTAGTGGATTCTAGGTCGTCAACTAGCACATTATCTACTATCTATGTTCATGCTTCCATACCACGTCACAATACTTGACAAAACCCTAGATGTAAGTTTGTAACCACTATCGCATTACAAAGTAAACAAGACAAGCTCCCAAGTGCAATTGAGGTCCTAATATTAAACTTAACAAGATTAAAGAGGAGACAAAACAGTTATATAATGAGAAATTGAAGATAAAAGTCCACCACATAAATACACTGAAATGAGTTAAGTCCGACATGAATACACAACTTGACATTTGCACAGGATGCAATCATTAACAACAAACTCCCAGGTTTTTTTTTCCTTTCAAGTATCTGAATCATAGCATCAAAGATTTATTATCCAGTAAATTTTAACTGAGTGGAATGCTACTAAGACTTTTGATCTAGACAGCTCTGATCAAGGAATCTCCTAATAATTTTAAATCAGACAGTTACTCAAGCACTGCCAAAATGGTAAGTGTATGTAGAAAACTTGCAAAGTAGCCAACTAAAAACTATAGCTAATAATCCCATACCTGAATGCAATGTAGAGACAAGCAGCCTGTACTTGTTCTGATTTACGTCCCCTGGTGAAATTCCGTTCAATTGCTATCTTCACTAGGCATATCAAAATTTTGATAAATAAAAAATCTTAATACATTAATACATAAATGGGTAAACAAACACTTTGGTCCCTGATGAATAAGGCAGTCAACATTTATCACTGAATATATATATAAACAATTTCATCCTTCATTTTTTGAAACAGGTAATCCCTCAACCAACCCACTCTTCCATTTTTTAATGAAGTGGCTGATGTGGCCCCTTAATATCTAACGTGGAACCACCATCATTTGTAGGATGTATCACCCATTCTGTCAAAAACAAGAAGTCAAGGAAAAAAAAAGTCCAATGAGCCCAAAACCACAGAATAGGCGCATGCCTGCTGTCTTTCAACCCAGAACAGGTCCCCTAAATCATGACTAGTTTACTCTATAAATAAACAAGAAAACCAAGTCTAATATCATTAGTTCAATAAAGTTAAAGCAACATACTTTGTAAAAAGCCAAAGCTTGGTTGACCATATTAGTATCTTCTACTCCAAGGCCGAAACTTAAATGTCTTATATCATCATAAGCTGCAAACTCAAGGAAAATTGGCGGGCAGGAACATAAGTAATTAAATGCTCATAGTAATAATTGCATTATGTGACATATAAGTACTAAAGGACAAACATCAAACTTCTTTTAAAACTAACACAAAAACACATTCAACAGTTCTTAGTATCTAGTGATAACCAAATGAGCATTACCAATTCATATTGGACAAGAAAAATGTTATAAACTATCATTTCCACTACCTTATTAGGATTCAGGTAGAGCCACTAATGAAGCTAAACAAAATGTACCTCTATCTAGTGTCCTTTGCCGTGAAGAAGAGTACTCGCTCTGAATGGTTCTCACAAAATGGCCTGATAATTGGCTCTGCATATAAATAAAGATATAATGAAGCTTCATGAGGGTATAAGAGAGAGATATTCATAAACTAGAAAAGAAGGAGAAATAGAAAATAAATCTTCATCAAAATATACTGTTTCTCAAAATAAGGGACAATATATTAAACTTGTCTCTACCATGAAGCACCACACTTCATATCTCCTAGGAACTCTAAAAACACGAATCCACTAGTGTTTCAGAATGTTGCCTTTAAAAGACTAACAACTAATATGCCGCAACAATTTCATAATTTTAATATTTTGGTAAATTAAGGAAGTAGTGTAATATCTGAGCTCAAGTCCTCTAACCAAATTCCCACCCACCAACCGACTGAAACCAAAAAATCCCATACCTGCCCGTATGCGTTTTTTACAAAGGTGGGCTCTTGAGAAAAATTGAAATCTTCCAACACCTTCCCACACACGTTACAGCATCTGAGACCCAAGAAGCCAGAAAAGACATATATCTGTCAGCGTTTTTTGTTTCACAATCCCAGAACAAAAAACAAACCATAAAAATGGACAGTACTTGTTATTTCAAGAATGAATAATGATGCTGAAGAAAAAAGCCATCAAATCATAAGAGCAACTTACAAGGAACCATCCTCGGGTCGCATTCCAGCGACATTTTTTAAACAATGATTACAGAACACCATTTCTCCCACTTACTGCTACACTGTGTTGTAAACCTATCCAGAGAAGGAAAAAAAAAACAAAAAACAACGAGAAAAACAAGTCAAAGATTGCTTGTGATCTTAACACTGTAGCAGAAACAAAAGTGTTAAATCGAACTGAAATTTGAGCGAAGATAGATAAAATCGTAACTCAAACAGTACCTTATTGAGGGAATTTCCAAGTAAAATTAAAGTTACAGACAACTGGTGAAGGCCATAGTAAACTCGGACAATCTCCGACGAAGAAAGATAGCATTCGGAGTCAGAGTTTCACCGGCCCTTAGGGCTCCAATATTTATTGTTTGTGTAGCGCGCCAAATAATCCTTAACGAATCGCGGTCGCGATAAGCGAAGTAACTGCCGACTCACTAAACGCCAAAATTAAATTGCCCCCATTGAATGCCAAAATAAAAGTAAAGGAAATAAATTTCAATGAAACGGCGTGTCGTTTGGCATGACACAAGGCTATGGAGTAGTTTATAGATTCCATATATATGGCTCATTACACTGCCATCCATATTTTGTCGATATTGAATACTTTAATGCTAAGAATCTCTGATTTGACCATTCATATACACATACACACACGTGGTTATATTATATTTTTCTTTAATTTTGTTATCGCATAATTAAATGGAATCTCCGACCATAGTTTTTTATTTGAAATTTGGACACTTTCCTTTGTGTGCAGTAAACCACTTTTATGGCATGTAGAGTGTGTTTGGTTTTACAAAAATATTTTTTATTTTCATTTTAGATTTTTATTTTAAATATGATTTATATTTATTCAAATATAATTTTTATTTTCATCTTTAAATAATAATTTTGAAATGATTCATAATGGATTATGATGTGTGGATAGTGATGATAAAAATAATTGTAATTTTTTATTATGATTTTAGTAAAGAATAATAAAAATATATGTTGATAATAATGACAGTGAAAATAGATGGCAACAATAAAAGTGAAATATTAATAATAATGATAACAGTGGATGGTATTTATAAAGTAAGTGGATAAAGGTTATGGATAATAGATGATATTTGGTAATTGTAAATAGTAATTATTGATAATGAGTATGAGTGATAAGTACCAACAAAGACAATAGGAATGAAAGCAATGGCAGTATGGCAGCAGGCGAAGGTGAAGGTAAGGAGAGTGGTAAAGGTTATAATAGAAATAATAACGTGATAATTGTTAGTGGATAGAAATAAAAACAATGATAGTATTAATTATCATAATTTATTATAATAAAATTAAATAGTTTTAAAATTATTATTCAGTAGAGATGAAAATACAAAAAATATTTTTGTGTTATTATTATTTTTTATTTTTAATAAAAATGAAAAACAAATAACAGAGGAAACAAACCCAAGTTACGACCTAAATTTTTAGCCTTCTTGAAAGGGCTGAATTTCATTTCGAAATTTGGCCAAAATTTTCAAATTTTGGGATGTTTGCATTTAATTTTACTAATTGCCTTACACGTAGAAATAGTTTTACTTCAACTCTTAAAATTTTTAACAGTAAAGCTTTAAAGTCCGATGTTTATTGAAATGGTTAAACTACTTTATTTTTTAAAAAATTTCACACATACCACATTTATGTTTTATTGATTTATATAAAATTATCAAAAGGCATTTACTTATCAAATGCAGTCAACTAATTTTTCTCATAAAATACTGTGTTACAAATTTATTTAGATAAAATTTTGTGTTACTTTCTTATAATATTGTAAAATTATTTTTATATTCACACATAAATTTAATAATTATCATATTATATTTTAAAATTTATGACATGCTAATTGTATTTTATTAAGTCCTGATGACGTTTTATTTAATAATCTCTGGTATATGCATATCTTCCTTGTGATCTGCTTAACATCTTTAATGGTAAGATGCTTCGCCTCAATAATCCTAACCATTATTTAAATAGAGTTATTAAATAAAGGTAAAATTATAATTTTCCTTAATCAAGTGTTAAATTGAACATATACTTATAAATTAATGTTGAATGATTTAATTAATTTCCTCTAATATCTTCATAAGATGATGTGAAGTTTTTTATTACCATGAATTACCACTTTGAATCATTTTGCGCTTTAAATAAAGAACCATCATGTTTAATATATTTGTACGATTTGTATGTTGAGTGTCATTTTAATGATATGTCATTTTTTTTTATTTATTTAATATGAATAACATGTTGCATACACTTTATGGTAATTGACATATTGTTTTGGGCCTTCAGAAATTTTGTTGTCTCAAGATCTCAATTGTCATTTTCACTTGGGGATGGGCTTAACATATGAGAGTGCAAATTCAGCCTCCAAAGATAGCCCAACATTGTTTGTTGAAGTGGCCATCCCTTCTTAAAGCAACAAATCTGCGAGTGCTAGAAAAAAGGGGGGCCAATTTACCTCTTTCAATTTTGATAATAGTATTTAATATTTATAATTATTAATTTTTATAATTACTTTTAAAATTATATATCAATAATAAATTATACTTATATAAAGCTCTTTTTAATACTTTCGAGAAAACTTTAAGTATCATATTATATAATCATTAAGTTAAAAATACAAAAATTATAATAATGTATTTTCATATCAACACTAGATAAATAAATTAAAATGATCAAAATATCCTTGAATGAAAAAAATATAAAAAAAATATGTAAGTTTGATTATTCCTAAATTTAAGATTCGAGACTTTTATATTATATTTAACTTTTTCATAAATTTTTGTATCATTATCTTAAAATGGATATTTTATAATTTTTTTTTTTAAAAAACCTTTCACTTCTTAGATTGATCGGCCTGTAAGACTCGTGCCCTTTTAACCACTAATGGTACAAAGGATTCTATACTATGAGTGGGCTAACATCTAAGGTGGATGTATTTCTTTACGTTTGGGAAATTAAATTCGGTGAGCATAAGCTAATTTAGTCAAAAGAGGTCAAATTTTAAAGGTCAAGGAAGAAAAATTATGGATTTATTTTATGTATATATTTCACGTTCACCAAAAAGCACTTTTGAAAAATCAAGTGCGTGTTCTATTTAACTTCAACACTTGCAAAAGAATATATAGTTTTACACTCAATAAACAACCCCTTTATTTTAGAGTGAAGCTCTTATAAACTCTAGTACATATTATTCATCATGAATTTTATTCGTATAAATTTTTTTAAAAAATTTATCATTAATTATTTAAAGATCAAAATATAATAAAAAATAATCTGTCTTAATTATAATTAAATTAAATATTACTTTTTTACAAAAATATAAAATATTAATGCTTTTTATTAATCATTTTGTTATCATTATCCTTCGTCGTAGTGTCATGGTTATCCATAGATACTTTTTTTTTTTTTAATCATAGTTATCATTTACATTTTGTCCATAATTTACTTTCTCCTATGGTTCCATGAGAGACTTTCTTACTTACTACTGAAGGTTCTGATTTATTGCTTTTCCAATCTTCATTTTAGAGCACGTATCTGTACTCTTTCATAATACTTTTGTCCCTTTTTAAATCATTTGCTTGTCACCAAAGCCTTTTTATTTATTAAAATTTAGAAAGTTTTTATGCGAGTAATATGACTTGCACTTATTTTATTTCATTTAGTTTATCTATTTCATATTTTATACAATTCGAACAAAGAAGATGAATTCAGTATTTAAGATGTGGGGAATAAAATAAAATCACATATATAGATGATTAAACATGTTTTAAAGAATAATTAACATATTTTAAAAAGTATTGTTTTCAAGAGATAATATTCATAAAAGACTTACAATTAATAAAACATATGAGAAAATTTTAAATTAACACCATCGTATGTAAATAAGCTTAACAAGAAGTCAAAAAAATTAGCTACAAAAGTAAATATATAATATAATTCATACTTAAAAGAAATGAATAAGCAAATAACATAATAATCTATAAAACCTAAAAAAAAAAAAATACTCGTTAGCTCTATTATTGTGAAATAAAAAAAAAATGAAAGCCTAATTATGGATATAAATTTCTGAGAGAGTGAGGAATAAGGAAAGGGCAAGGAGAGACAAAGACTACATTTGATTAAAAAATGTTCACAAAAATTACGTGATAATAGACAATCTAGTAAATTATCACAAATATAAAATAAATGCAACGTTAAATATATTATTGCAGTAGCAAAAGAGTTGTTCATTAAATTGACCAAAAATATACCAACTTGAACATTAAAATTTGTCAATAGTACCAACTTGGTGCTACTATATATTGTGAATTTATGATATTCAACAATGGTGAAGTGCTTTACTTAGTATCAACTTAGGACATGTTATAGGTATTTGTTGGTACCACGTAAAATGAACTGGTAAAGGCCCAATAGTAAATGAGTCCAAATGAGAAAAGTTCAACCTGTCCTAAAGTTGAGATCGCTCAAGGGCACCAAGATCGTCAGCTATAAGTTTAGAGCACAAAATGAGGTAGAAACCCCGACTCACTTAGTTGATAGTTTGCCTTGCATGTGCTCACATTGCCAAAAGCGAGCTTACGAGTTTGATGTCGCTGAATAAAGGCTAGTAGTGACCCCAGACTGAGAGTCCTAGCTCACGGGACATAGCATCTCACTCATCTAAGAGCTTGCTACAGGTGAACATGAAGCGGGCACCCTTTTAGACCTAACTTGTGGGGACAGTCTGCAAGAAATAGTTTAGAAGGGCCTATGCGCAAAAAGTAGCCTGCAAAAGCCGATTTGCAAAAGTTATACTTGTCACATACATTTATTATTTGATGTAATAAAAATACAATTTATGTAATTATATTTATAACCTTCTAGCCTTTATAAATAAGAGGGGAAAGATTATTGTAAAGGAGGCTGGAGAACACATACTGAAACTCTGTAGAAATTTCATCATATCAATAAAATAATACCGTGGACGTATGGATCCCAGCAAAGGATTTTAGCCGAATCATGTTAAAAATTCTTTTGCTTTCTTGCTGTTCTTCTTGTCATCTCTTTATCCTTCATTTGCACAATTGGAATGCAGTTTAAGATCTCACAAATTGTTCGGGGTTGGCTGGATTTGGACCTAACCAAATTCTATCGTCAACATTTTGGCGCCGTCTGTAGGGACTCATTTGCATCTTCATTGATCTTCTTTTCGACTACAATGGCCAAATGAAGAACCACCAGAGCTTCAAACATTTCGGTTGATCAGCCAGAAGGTCACATATCTACAATAGACTCTTCCACTGCTTCTGTTATAGGTGTTGCCACCGGCTTGCCCTCAGCTGGCTCTCACCAACCTGTTGCTATTGTCAATGGGATAAATGGAGTACAAACCTGGTATCAGCATCAAGAAAAACTAGAAAACATGATAGGAGAATTAACTGAAGTAGTTACGATGTTAGCACAAGCATAAATTCAAGGTGTGCAAAGGCAGGCCAAGATCGTTACACTCAGAAATGTGCACCAGCAGCAACAAGCTGGATGTTCAAGAAAAGTTAACCAAGAACAGACCTCAAGTCGCCACCCCTACGACTAGGACAGAGAAAGGAATTAACGATCTTCCAATCAGCAGTTCAGGACGTAAGGTCCAACGATGGAAGAACTATTTCAAAGAATAAAGCAGATAGAGGAATGACCCTGGGCTCAAGGTGATCAAGCTCGCAGCGAGGAAAGGTTACCATATTCTAAAGAAATCGAAACACAACCCCTCCCTCACAACTTAAAGTTTCCATGATCCTGCCATATAATAGGGACACTAATCCTTATGACCATCTGGATGCATTTAATGTTCAGATGGATTTGCAAATGGTTGATTAACTGGCTGCTGAGATTAGTCAGATTAGTAAATTTGTAAACCGGATTACCTATTCTACTTGTAGTATAAGGTAGCCCGAGTTAAGCCCTTGAATCTTCTAATATTAACAATCAAGTTAAGAGATAAATAAGGGGGTTAGTTTGTAGCAGCTTAAAATGATAGGAAAATAATAAGGCAGAAACTGTAATAGAATGCAAGTGATAACCAGTCCAAAAAAGCCACTGAACTTGAGATTAATCTATCATTGATCACTAAGTGTTCATTCAGTTATTGATCATATTCTTGGTCTTAAATCATACAAGAAGTCTTAGGATGATTAATGAACCATTTACTAGTTAAGCACATAGCATTTGGTTTCAGCCAAGTGAGCAACTCATCAAAAGCTTGATTAATTACTTAGTTCTCTTATCCTCTTTCCTATGGAGATTATTAAGCAACAATCATATTAATATCTAAATTAAATGAAGCCACTCAATTCAGATATCACAGTAAAAACAAGAAGAAGGGAGAAGAAATTACCAACCAATTGAATGCAACAAGAAATATCAAGACCTCAATCATTAACCTTCAAGTTTCAACCTCTTTAGACTGATTACAGGAGTTTAAGCTTCCATGGACATGGAAGCATGAAAAATCTAGAGAAAAATCAGAACTAAAATGCTACAATATGTCACAATATAATCCTCTCTTCAGCCCTCTCCTTTTTTTTAGTAAAAACTGCCCCAAGAAAGAGAAAAATAGTCTATTACATAGGAAATCATGAAAGTTATGTAGTTTGCTATTCCTTTTTGCTTTCTGTGCATTTTTTGTAGGCTACTTTTGCTGGTTATCTTTTGACTTACATTCCTTCAGCTAGCTAAGTGTGAATTGGAGTAGGTGATGGTCCAATGGGCTTAAGATCCATGTCAATTAGGGCCTTGAAAGTCTAATTCTGTAGAGCCCATTTTGTAGCAACTCTACCTCTCTATTGCAGCCTTTTTTTCATGCCCAATTTGATCTCTTAAGCTCTAGAAGTCTTCATATGAAATATGTTTTTATGTGTTAGCTTCCATTTAGGCTTTGTTCTATAGCTCAAATTATGGTCTATTGAATGCATGGAGGTCAGCTGCCCGAGATAGTGTTCTAGCAGAATTCTGGTGTTGGCTCCAACTCAAAATTCAGATAACTAATCTTGTGATTCAGCCTTGGAGGTTTTCATGAAAGTTGTAGATCTATCTCTTAGCTTTCCTATAAGATAAAAATCATATCAATTGGACAAGTTTATCTCAAGATATGGCCAAATTACAAAAACTGCTAAAAAATGACCAATTATGCAGAATTTTCCAAATGATGCCAATTGACACAAATTCACAAATACACACTAACACAACTGGAAGCAAATTATTTTAGCCCTTAAAATGCTAAGTATGAGGGTAAATAAATGTATCAAATATTGTGTTATCACATTCTCCCACACTTAGCTTTTGCACTCTCGGGCAAAACATAAAACAAAACAAGATAAAAAGCAAACACAAAGGGGCAGCAAGAGCAAGAAGACAAAAAGCCTGAAGTTTTTCAACAATGATAAGAAACTTATCACAAATAAGAATGTAGCAAAATTCAGGTCACATAGCAGCATCTTGAAGCTCATTTTTTCAAATCAAAACTCAAACCAAATTAGCAAAGTTACTTCATCAAAATGTAGATTAACTTAGTAGACTTTACAAGGAAGCTCTC
>JANHAO010025434.1:0-11350 GCA_026873985.1 Saraca asoca
ATAAGAAGAATACTTGTTTTCATTAATGACAAAGTTGTAAATAATATTAAATATATTTTTTTCATCTTCAAAAATAAAAAAAAATACTTGTTTTCAAAATTTATATTCAAACAAGTTTTTTGTTTTTTTAGAATAAAAAAACTGTTTTCAAAAAATAATAAAACGAAAATATCTGAAAACACTTCCAGCCTGTCTTCACTGAATTTTATTAGTTTTGACTTCTGGTGGCATTTATACATGGGGGTTTATCTTGTCTGTCTGTCTGATCTGAAGAACTTGGTACTTGATTTACAGATCTCAATCCAGAAGTGTGACAAGGACGGTGACAACCGGCTCCGAGTATGCCATTCCGCTTGTCAGTCATACAATCTAGCATGTGGGGCATCACTCGACTGCTCAGACCAAACCCTCTTCAGCAGTGAGGGAGAAGGTGAGGGTCAGTGCACTGGTTCTGGAGAAATGAAAATGTCTTGGTTCAATCGCCTGCGACGTAGTCTCTATTTGAGAAGTAATTCCTTGAAAGGAATGTCTGTAAGATATAGGCAGCTTTAACTTTTAATTCTTGTTTTTTCTTTTTCTCTTTTGGGGGGTTTTGGCTTGTAATTTTTCGAGGGTTATTGTAGGGAAAAAGGTGGCTGTGTAAGGCCTTAGATTAGTGTTTGCGTCCTCAGCCAAAATTGTTTAGGAAATTGGATGAGGAGATTTCAATTAGGGCTTTCAAAGAGGAGAGCCTGTTTGTAGAGGAAATTGGTAATGTATGGAAAGCGAAAATGGAGGAAGAAAAAACAAATCAAAGGAAAAAAAAAAAAAGAGTTATCTGAGAGGTTATCATTTATCAAAGCTTAGGCCGAAGGCCTTTGGAAGAAAAAAAAAAAATGTCTAAGTGTTTCATTCTTTGTTTTCGGTTTTTCTTTTTTAATTTTTCTATATTATTGTTTAATTTAATATAGACGTGTTCTATCTCTGTTGATTGACTCTGATCCCACAGCTGTCATCGACTCATCCAATATGAAAATGATATGAAATTACAATTTAAAGTTAGGCTACTATTACAATTGACCTTTGTTTTGAGGTCCTAAATCGAATTTTAGAAAGAAAAAAAAGTAAGAAATACGAGAGAAGGGAAGTTTCTGCAGAAATTGTACTTGAAATCACTCAAAAAGTTGAGTGTACTAAAACTTTGCACACATTATTTATGACTAGATTAGGATCTTCACAAATTGTAAGAAGCCTGTCCTTTTCCTTATGGAGAGATTGCCTTCAATTAAGATGAACTTGGATTTATCTTTTTTTTTTTCTGATATGTTTGAAAAGATATGTATATATAAATATATAATTTTATATACAATGAGATTTAGAATATAAAAAATTGTCTTTCTCTCCCAACGCGAGGAAAATCAACAAATCCAATTCAATTCCTCCCCCTTTGCGATATGAAGAACAAATTAATTTTAATGCATTGGAAATGCCTTGTATAAATGCAGCCTTTAAGCCCCTTGTAAAAGGCGTGATGTTCCCTTCCATTGCAAGAGAACGGGATGAGTATTTGATAAAATATCACTTCACTAGCTGAGTTCCTATTGTATTCATATATACCCAAATAGACACTCAACTAACCTATCAACAATTTGTCAATTGCGTGCAATAAAGTTGATTATTACTCATACTATGCAAGGCTACTCCTAAATGGAAAACGATAATAATCTCTACAAATAACATTGCTGTCAAAGTGACATGTGGTAGCTGGGAAATGAACGCATTGGATCTCAGATCTAGTTTATAGGTTTTATCTAACTAATCTGACCCCTCTTTCTCACCAAACCAATTAATTAAAGTTTTATTTAAAAAAGAAAAAAAGGAATCTCCCTTGAACGAGAAAAGCAGGCAGAAAAAGTTCAATCATCATCTAAAACGAGTGTTAATTACAAAGTGTAGAGCAGAATTAATCACCGTCTCATGACACTTCTCGCACTCTCAGCTGCATGCTCTAGGGCGATCCCTGTGGGCAAAATGTGATCACGTAATCTGAGCCAGAACATGTGCAAGTGCTCGAAGCGTCGTCGTATGCATAACTGTAGGCCGTCGGACACGCGTTCTTGAACATCTCTGAGTAGTGCGTCGGCGAGCATGTCTGCGGCGTCGAGTGGTCCCCCGTGCAGCAAAACTCCGCCGTGTTAAACGCCGCACATGCACTCTTGCACGCCACAACCGAACCACCGTCGCTTAACTGCAATTCAGCCGGGCAGTGATCGTTCAAGTCTGTAACACACCCTGCGTACTGGCAGACACCGGTTCCTCCGGTTGCCTTTACCCCCATTCCAACATTGTAACCGTCCACCAGGCTCACGTCATAGAAATCCTTGTCGTTGCTGGGGGTTCCGATCGTGAACTCCACCAGCGTCACCGGAGGAACGCCACCTCCAATGCACTTTAGTCCACCGCAGTCGCCGGTTATGCATTTGCCATTGCCGGCATCATCGAAGTTGCAGCCAGTCCGGGCCCAAAACCGGCCAGACCAGCCTGGTGGAGCAGTGAGTTGAACCGACGAACCAGGCGCCAAGCTGAATCCACCGTCGCCGAGGATGGCTAAGCCGTTGCCGGAAAGAGTTCCAGGCCATAGTGTATAGCTGCAACGGTTTTCGAGCGTAAAGACCGTGGCAAAAGCTGCATTAATACCTGTAACTCCAAAACACAATAAAAAAGAAGGTGAAGTGAAGTTAGATTGATGTTGATATATTGATCTGAGGGGAGAATGTTACCTAATACGAGAATGAGGAGAAGTGGAGAGAGATTGGTAGTAAGAGCCATGACTGTGTGTGTTAGATAGAGAGAGAGTGAGAGTGAGAGGGAGAGAGTGGAGAGATGAAAGGACGACTTTGAGATGTGAAATTTAATGGAAGTTGGTTTGCTATTTATAATTGGGTTTGATGTGGGCTCCTTCCCAAAATAGTTATACAAGTTGCGTCCTATCTTTTCGTGAGCGTTTAAAGATTTTGGGTCATCTTTGGATGAAATTTGTAAGATAATGAATGAATAGAGAAAAAGAAGCATCTTCTTGGAGTGCTTGGAAGATATTTTGTACGAAAGTCAATGAAATTTGAAAAATTATTAGATGAATTAATGCAAATTGAACCTAATGATTCATTAAACCAAAAATAAATAAATCGTGCTCTACCATTTAACAAAAAAAAAAAAAAACCTTAGGATTCGCTTTGCAATTTTAATTTTGTAAGTGAAAAATATTATATATTATATCATGTAGCAAGAAATCTATGTGAATTCTCTAAATTCAGTGTCTTGTTATTCATTAGAAAGGTACATAATAGGCCACTTCAATTCTGAAGAGGTTAAGTAGTAGTATTGTAGGATTATTTTCAAATTTCAAAAGAAAATTGCTTAATAAGAACACATAAATAACCTTAGAATAAAAACACTTCCTGCTTGTCTGAATTATTGTATAGACTAATATTATTAAGTAATTATTTTATGAACTCGGATTACTGAGTTAGTGAAAGCTTATCATCGGAATTTATTATAACACCTAAGCCTTTGTGAATTCTTTGTTATATAGCATCTTATTTTTAGAGCTTTAATGATAGATAAGTTGACTTAATTTGTTTTCAGTAAGAGAGATTATTAATGGAGATTACGAAGTGTTTAAGGTTATAGACATTGGATTAATATTAAGATACAGTGTACAATTACTATTTAATTACAGTTGGTATATATTACACTTACACATAAGATTTCTCTCATATGAATGAAATTAAAATTAAATCATCACGCACGAAGGAAAGGTAGACTTCAATATTGGAGGAGTTCAAATCCCCTAAGCAAATTTAAACAACAAAAAAGGGTAAACGGAACTAAGATGAGATCATAGCACGTGAGGAGGGCTTCGGGGATGTCATGAGGCAGAACGGTCATGTGGTAAGCATCACGACGAGCGCACACACTCACCACCCTACAACCACGTAATTCTAAAACTCCCAATTTCTTCTGCCTTCCACTTTCCAATTTAAGTTAAGCTCTCAAATTTCCTCTCTCAATGTTACCAGTTCAAAAAATTCAAAGCTGAATAAAAAAGATTGTGATGTAACAAGGATGGTTCCAAACTTACATCATTACTCTGCACATCAAGCATAGGCTGGAAGCCTGGAACCAATCCTACTAGTGGCAATCTAATTAATTGGTACATTTTGGAATCAGCACCTACAACTTAGAACTGTACTTGTTTATTAGTTGCTTCAGAATTTAAGAACAATTTAAAGATTTCTATGTTTCGGTCTGGCCTATTTCCTTAAGAGGGAAGGATGTAAATGAGACGTAAATAATTGGATTGCACTTGAATAGACCTTTGACTCTGATCTCAGCTTTTAATCCCCTCATTTTCACGTATTCATATTAGATTTTCGTCACCAAATGTCTCAAGCATCATAGTCAGATTATTGGAAATGACTTTCAACTTGTGCATCCTCTTCTTTATACCTACTCATGGTTTATTTGGATGAAAGAAAATGGAAAAAATTGAAGAGGAAGGTAGAGAGATCTTCAAAAAAATAAAATAAAACTCTAAATGGGAAAGATAATCCTTCATTTCTATCATTTCTTTCCATTTTTCTTACTTCTTAAACAAATCATTAGTGTCCTTAAATAATTCAGAAGAAATCTTACAAATCAAGCAATTATGGTGTGACAGCGATGGAATGGAAAAAAACCTTAATAGCCAGAAAGCTAAAATATCATCAAATTTTTATCTAATAAAATTTGTTAACAAAGTAAATATATAGTCAGCTAAAATGACGCCAGAATTCAAGATTCCCAATCACAACTCACAGGCCAATTTACAACTATTTATAATTTAACATGCAAAGTAGTAACCTGTAACAAGTTAGCAGATTATTATCTCAGAGAAAACTCAGAAGAGGTTTACTGATTCATTCTCTCTGGTAAAGCTGTTGCTGACTTTCTCAATCAAAACTGAAGCCACATCCTTTCTTTCACTTGGCCTCATTTATTTTTTTCAAGAGGCATAATAAGGAAAGGATTTGGAAATAAATGTACCAAATATTTATGATTTTGCTGCAAAATCAATGCTATCGACCCTCCGCTGTTCTCCAAAAAGAATCATATAACAATTGATTTGGAGTTTGGACACTTCAATATAAGGTCATGACAAACTGGTCTATTGCCATTTTAAAAATGAAAACACTATCCACTCTTTTGTTTCTTGATGTAAAACAGTGCATTAACATAGTCTGTAAATTGCATCAAGTGAAATTTGAAACATGTTGCCATAGCAAGATATGCACAAGACAGGCCTACATACACCTTGAACCAAATGTGAGAAAAAAATGTAAGATAAGTAAAAAAGGCGGTCAAAGAAATTACCACCATGAAAATAAGCAGGCACTTGAATGTAGAAAGTTCCTTTTCATTAAGTTGGTTTGGAAAATGGCCTTGAACCCTGAAATCAGAAAGCAGCTGGTCCTTGATCTTGAATGCATCCATTAGCCAAGAAGCAGCTTTGGTCTCAGAATCCGGAATGTCATCAATAGGAATGCGGTGTACATGTAGGTGCACTTCTGAAGGATCCACGCCAAAGACATTGTCCAGAAAGGAAGGACATTGATTCTTGTATGCGATAGTCACATCATATACTGCATGTGATTGAGCAATTTAGTTCAAAATACCTTTTAAGCCAAATCAAGTTCAGAAGAAGTGACACACAGGAAGCACTGAAATCTTGTGTAGCTGACATGTCTAGTGATAATCGAACAAATTTTAGGAGCAAACTTGGATCTATGTACTCGCATTGTCTATGCCAAGGGGCAGATACAGAACATAAACATTGAAAAAAGCACATGCTTGAGCAAGACACACGAGGATTTCGGAAAAAAAATGATGATGGCTATATTATAACTCAAACAAGGGTTAACTATTACCATCTGCACTGAATTTGTTTTTTTTTTTATAAAGAAATGCTACATTGGAGTTATAAATAATTTGATACACTATCCTCAGAAAATGGGGTCAGAAATTGTTAACGGAACCTGCATTCAATGAGCCTCGTAGAGCTTCCAAGCAAGCATAAAATCCCTTTGTTTTAGGAAGCAATACATTTTTCAGCACCGGGAGCCCATTTTCTGCAGCATATTTTTGACTCTTTTCACTCTTTTGTTCACTGCATCAAAAACAAATAATATGTGAAATCTTCTTCTTCAGTGATTTATATACCGTGTATTTATCTTTGATAACACAGAGCCCAGATACTAGAAATTGCCAGTCAAAATACAACCTAAAGGCAGCCATTCAAATAAAATATTTGGCAAACAATTCCATATTTATCTTATAATGGAGATACAACTTTTAGAATTTAGAAGACACTAGAAAAAAAGAGGGAAGATCAGGCAGTACGTATAATCAGTTCCTTCAGGAAAAATAGCCAGCCATAAACGATCCTGAGGGTTCTTAAATGTTGAAAGCGCTTGATGCAAGATTTGCTCATCTATCTCCCATTTCCTTTCCACTGCAATAAACTCCAGAATGTGAAATCCCCAACCAAAGATAGGCAGTTTCATCAAACTGCTCTTAAGGATGTACTTTATATTTCCCAAACTCCCCTTTCGAAGTGCCAGATTCCACAAGTACATCCAATCAACCTCAGTTCTGTGATTTGCCATAAGTAAAACACGTTCATTCATTGGAATGCTATCCCCAGAAAAGATCACTTTAGTTTGGTTTATCTTTTCAAAAAGAGAGGGCCACAGAGCTAGCCAAAGTCCAAAAAGGAAAGATACTGCCTTCCTACTAAGACTTGTGCTGAAGAGCCGCAATGACAGAGCTGCCACAGGTGCAAAATAGACTAAAAACATGAATGCTGTAGAAAGAAACACCACTAAACATATCAGGCCCCTTAAAAACCTAAAGGGAGTCATTGGACTGTGCTTTAATCTACTATCAGATTTGAGAGGCTTTGAATCTTCCATCTTCGTCTAGGAACCGTTGAAAAGCCTCCCTTCTGCAATAATGTGTTCTAGAGTTATCTGAGATTTCCCAAAATGTTGGACAAACGAGTAGCAAATATAATAACAATAACATGAATCCACATTAATTTACTATTGGCTACATGGGAAGCATCCCATCTTGGTGACAAATGGCTTTCCAGACAAAAGTACTAATAAGAAATGCATTCTTACAAGTCAATAAACTCAATTTAATGGCTTCCATTGTCTTGTAGTGAGCTGCAGAGATATTTGTGCTAAAAAGATAATGATGGCATTTTCTCTAACATATTGAATAAGCAAGTGTTGTAATAATAGTTCTCAAATTCAAAAAATCATGTTGTAGACTACAGATTTAATATCTTCAGATCTGTAATTTGATGTCTTTCTTCTAGGGAATTCTCAAGTTGATTTACAAGGGGAAAAACAAGACATGACTCAAGTATTGAGCAGAAGGTGCCGCAGTAGAACACAGTTTAATGTTCAGGTCACCAAAGAAGGAAGAACACATTTGAGCGTTAATTCATACTAAAATTCTCCAGTGTCATAATGAGTTGAAGAAGAAAGCAAAATATGCCAGCTAAAACAGAACTGGTTTAAAGTGAATCTCAGATTATCATCTAATCTATATCTGCCATAATCCTAATCGATATTCTTCGTGAATTAATTGAAAGATTTTTCCAGTATAATTGTAATTTGCTAATATGAAACAATCGCATACAGACCAATGACTAAAGAAAAAAACTATATAAAATTCAATAATCAACGTTATTTATGTGATAAAAACATTGACCAGATAGTCAAAATTCAAAAGAATTGGATGCTCAATCGAATCGGAGGAAAAAGAAAAAAAGGGGATGAAATTAGACAGGTGGCTCAGAACTCACCTCTCGAACCAAACACAATTGGAGATTGACTTTTGAGACAGAGAGAGAAATTGATTTGGAGAATTTAAGAGTTGAGAAGCGAGCGCTTTTCTCCGGTTGCACAAGACAAAACCAACATGATCAATGAAACAGGAAACTCCGAATCCCGAATCTGAATTAATCCGGTACTGCTTGGGCAAGGATCGCAAGAGACCAGACACAGTGAATCGAGCAACGTGATTGGCGGAAAAAGTCAACGCGAGTTGAATAATTATATATGACATTACTTTTGATTGGCTCTAGAAAGAGAGAGTTCAAATGTGATTGTAATTTTTGCCTTTATTTATTTAAAATCATTAGGTGAAACAAAGGCACAAGGTATTAGTTGTACACAGGAATTAATAACGTGAAACTTACGATGAATGTTTGGTTGCTGGTGGCGAATCACTCTATGACAAGGTTGAGTCCAACTTGGGCAGCCTCTATTTCTATGGGGAATGGTGTCCCACAATCCATTACTGATTCTAATCTTGGCCAGGCACGTTGAATTCTTCTTGTGATCTTTTGTCTATTAGCATTGATTTGTTTTCTATTTAAACCAACAAATAAACAACTTTTATCAATTTTTAATTGATTTAAAAGGTTTTAATCAATCAATTATTGTGAGTATTTAATAAGAAATAAACTTTTTTAATTAGTTATTTAACATTTAAGATACAAAAAAATATCATTATCTTATTTTTTTATCAATTCAATCTTTGATATTCTTATTCTTAATACACAAAAAAATCTTTATAAGAAATATACATAAAATATATTTTATAATAAATTATTTTTTAATTCATTCATATGTATTAATTATTTTACTTGATCCTTCATCTCTTGTCTCTCACTATCTAGTTGTGATCATGGATTGAGTTGTATTGACTATGAGACTAGACTTCACCTAATCAACTAAATTTAATTGCCAATTTCATTGACCCGAAACTTATCAAACCATCCTATTCAAACCAAATTGGATGATTTCAATCGCCTAAGATCAATTTATTTTGATTTCCAATTTCCAGTTTCTTTTTTTTTTTTTTTAATGAAATGAGACCTAATTGAATTAAAAAAAAAAGGTCTAATATTCCAAAAAATGACCTAATTTAAGCCATTTGATAGTTCACACTTCACAAAATGAAGAAAAAAAACAAAAGCTAAACTAGACAACCTGATAGAAAGTTAGAAACACATTTTAAGCAATAAACATTCACACTTTCCAACTTACATAATAATCATCTAAACAGAATTGAGTCATTAACATAATAGAACTTTGAAGTTTAAACTTTTAAATTTCAACAAAGGCTATAGTATTTTACTATCTAGTGTCTAGTCTAAGTATCTAACTAACAATAACAAGAAACAATTGCTGTTACATATGCCATTTACAAAAAAATTAAATTTATGAAATAACTATAAAAAGTTCTTGAGCTTCATGTTCTATGTGTTCTCACTATTCTATACATTTATGTCTATATTATATTATTGGCTATGTTGTACCATTAGGCACTAGTTCACCAACCTAACTGAACTAAAAGGAAAAAAATAGGAAGCTGTGCAAGTGAATTCTATACCAAAAAATGCTATTCAATGGCTAGCAGTTCCCAGAAAAAAAAAAAAAACCTTGCTAATCAATAGTGTGTTCAATCATGTATCAAAATATGTATATTTTAATTCCTAAAGTCAATTTGATATCTAATCTAACAAAAACAAAGCAATTATCAACCAGCCAAGCAGCAAACAAAAAAGTAAACACCAATTTTTCAAGACAATTAATTTTCTGCAATTAACAGCCATAAGCTATGATTGTGATTTTATTGTTGCTTCCCCCTCACCACTTGCCTTTCCACCTCCAACTCTAACACCAACTACAATGGAAGAATTTCTTGAACCACATCACAAAATTTTTAGCAAAACACAAAACAAATTCAGATGTAATTAATAAAAGAACCAAGAAGTATAAAATAAGATAAAAAAAATAAGAAAAAAATCAAGAAAATGTAGCAAATGGACAAATTTATACCTTGCTCTATTTTTTTACATTTGTCAAGCTTATCATCATATTCAATGTCATAAAAGTTAAACTTTGAGAGCTTCAACCAATTTTAAGTACAAATGAAGGCCATGGTCATTTTTGGGGTAAGAGAACTTCTAAATTGATTTAACATTCTTCCTCCGATACTAAAAGCTGATTGAAAAGCCACTGTTGACATTGGGACAACCAGTATATCTCTAGCTATTTTTAAGAGGATATTAAGTTTTGAGGTATTAAGCTCCCACAAAGCTAAAATATTGAAGTTTTCATCTTCATTCATACAAGCTTCATTAAAAAAATCTTTCCACCTCATCCATTGCCTTAATGGTGTCCTTCTTCTTCAGGTGGGACCCAAAGGTAGTACAACCAGCCTTGTGGGCATGGCTTTCAACAATAGATGGAGTGGGTTGTGAATCATCAAGTTTTACATACTTGTTATAGATGCACTAGGTTGGTTATATTCATTTGAGTACCATTCATACATCCTCAACATATCCCACATCTTCCTTATAAATTTCTTCAAAAGGCCATATAACATAGGCCAATTTGTATCCAGGGTCTAGAACATTTGCAAATGAATAGAAGAGGATTCATGATCTCAATCTTTCCCTAATATTTCTCATCTTTTTGTTTTCATCTCTAATGCCATCACATGTAAAACTAGGTCATACATCTCACCATCATTCCATTTCTTAATTTCACTTTGTGCTAAGGATAAATGAGTGCATGTAGAATTTGAAGTGACATATAATGACCACAAAAGTGACAAAGTGACATCATAGAAAAATTTAAGAAAATTTATGAATACCCTTTCATTATTCCAATTAGCAGGGATGGGTGGCCTTATTCTCTTGGAATCTTCCATAAAATAAACAAAGTAATTAGTATTATTCTTTTCCAACCTCTCAAATGCTTTTTGGTACTTCTTTGCTGCCTTTAGCATCTTAAAGGTGGAGTTCCACCTCGTGGGCATATCAATTCACACAAGTGATTTGTGAATGATATATTCTTCCTCAATGGCTTGTTTGAACTTAGCTAACCTAAAGGGAGTGGAATGGACCTCACATACCTCACTACATTCCTAATTGCTGAAATTGAGGTATGGAGATCCTTTAAACATTTACTCACTACTAGGTTTAGGATGTGGACACAACACTTCATGTGTAATATCTCACCATCCAAGACCAACCTTCTCCAATTGTTTACTTTTTTCTTCAAATATACTATAGCCCCTAATGAGTTGGGTAGAACCATAGGGGGCAGAATTTTTCAATTTTTTTTTGAGTAAAACACACCTATGGCTGAACCCAAACTTCCTAAGATCCCATTGTTAGAGGTTGCACAACAAATCTAAGAAGAAGGAAAGCAAAACTAACCTTTAGTTGAGCTCTTTTTGCAATGGA
>JANHAO010025435.1:0-11346 GCA_026873985.1 Saraca asoca
TAAGATGAATGTACAACCTTTCTATCCAAATACACAGAATGTATAGTCTAGGATGCGCTAGACGTCAATCAAATTGGTCTAGGGCGCCCATCCAGACTAACACTGAGGAGACTATTAGCCAGCATTTTCATAGCATTTTGCAAACTGTTATTTCACTTGAGAAGGAGTTTCTGGTGTAACCTTTAGGAGTCCATGTCCCACCACAAATACTCCACAATAGCAGATACTATCCTTACTTTTCGATGAGCTCTTTATTCGACTATATCTGTAAGCTAATCTTATGTACATACTAATATTTGATTATTTTTTTTGGCCTAGGATTGTATTGGAGTTATAGATGGAATGATGCTTGTGTGAAGGTGCCGAAAGAATTTGTTGGTCGATTTAGGGGAAGAAAACAATAACCCACCTAAAACGTCTTAGTAGCTTGTCACTTTAGGATGAATTTCACATATGTTCTGACTAGTTGGGAAGGGACTGCACCCAATTCGGAGGTGCTAAAGAATGCGTTAAGCAGGAAAGATAAGTTAAAGCTTCTCAAATGTAGATCTTGAAATTTGCATGCATTTTTCATTATTTTCTCCACATGGTCACATGGAAATTTCATGCATACATACAAGAAAATTTTATCTTAGGGACGTTGGATTTCAGTTGAAACGTGGTTTACTCAAACCGTACAGAGGCATCCGCTACCATCTGAAGGAGTATTCTAATCATTGGCCACAAAATGCTAGAGAATTATTTAATCTTCGCCACGCCTTATTGCACAACGTCATTGAATAGGCATTTGGAGTGTTGAAGAAGAGATTTCCCATAATAGCAAGTGGAATCACACCATATTACTCCCTCCAGACTATAACTGAGATTGTCATAGCATGTTATATACTTCATAATTTTTTAATGAGGAAGGATCCTAATGAGAGATTAATAGATGAAGTTGATAGAGAATTACTATAATTTTTGACACATGATGTGGATGACTGTGTCATACAAAATCAAGATGAGGACTATAGGGTAAGAGCATTATTGAGAGACAACATAGCAACCCATATGTGGGCTGATTATGAATACAACTCATAATTACAAATATTCAATTAGTTGTAATCATATGCATTGCATGTTTTTGTATGACTTTCATGATATGATACATTTATTAATTGAATATTTCTTTAATACGTTCTTCTTAGCCCATTGCTAATCCATAATTTTTGTTTGTGCTTGTTACCTTAACAATTAACCTTTGTTGTTGTGTAGAAAATAAGATATCAAGAACAAAAAGGTCAACCCTTGAAACTGGAACATCCACACCTGTAACTTTGCGATGAACTAAAAAAATGGACTTTTACTTACTTGACTCCATGCTGAAGCAACGTGCAAGGGGGAACTTCATTGATGGACAATTATCCACAATCGGGTACAATGAGGTGGTGAACACTCTAAGAGCCATATTTGGCCCAAGAATAAAAAAGATTACATCAAGAATCGGCTGAAGACATTAAAAAATCACTTTTGGCAAGTGTTACAATCTTTTCAATTCTTAGAGTGGAATTGGTTAGGATCTGATGACCCAACTATTTGATACAGAGCCACGCGTATGGAAAGAGATATATGAGGTAACTTGTGTTTATATATACATATAGCATATGGTACTCTTGTAAGGGAGATTTGAATTGTGCATAGTGCAAGTAGTGAGTGTTCTAAGCAACTAATCCCAATCTAACTTACTAAGTAGGTCAAGCCTGAAGCAATAAAGTGGATGTGAACACAAGTCCACAACTACAATAAGTTATACGATCTATATGCTGTCAATAGAGCAACCGGTAGACATGCTCAAAGTACAGCAAACATGGTGAATTGATGGGAGACAGAAGGAATCAACCTCAATAACTTTGTTGAAGGGATTAATCTATAGAAGACTAATATAAACATGGATAATAATACCGCATCAGTTGGTAACATAAATGATTCCAGCCCAATTGGTGGTAACTCTAATCAGAGTCATGGAACTTCTTCATTCAGAGGTTCTAAGTGCAAAGCGCACAAGATTGACATTCTTGAAACTCATATGGACAGAATGACAATAGGAATTAAGGATTTCACTGATGTGCTAAAATAGGCAAATGACTCTTATGATAGATTTGTTGTTGTTCTTAAAAAGACAAGTATCAGTTGTCGAAAAATAGGCTGAAATAACATAGAGAGGCTTCACTCTTCTGGAGTAAAATAGACCTTGTTATTATAATAAAGAAGATATCTGGATTGAATTAGATGTACTAAACATCATTCCAAATATTCGAATCAAGTGTTATAGCTTTTTATGTCGAGATGAGAGGGTGAAGCATGAATTTTTTAGAGTTTTGTGCACAATACAAATTGAGACATTGTATCAATTAATGTCAGAAGTTGATTGTCTCTAAAAATACTTTAATTTGAATCACAGTCTTGAACAAGATAGTTGGTTACTTTGTTCTAATTGTTATGATTTTCATATGTATTTTTTATTTACTCAATTTTCAAATGAAATGTAAATATAATCATAGATTCATTGTAATATTTATATATTTCAATTATATGTTATGCAATTTTATAGTTTCATCAAATTTATTTTACTTTTTGGTAATTTCAATTTTACTTTTCCTTCTATTTTTTTCCTCTCATTTTCCACTCAACCAATCAACAAAACACCATTTTCTTTTTCTCTTATTTTCCTTTCCTCTTATTTTCTTTTCTCTCTTTTTTCCACTCGTCCAAGCAAAGGATTAAATTCATCTTGATTAATTTCTATAAATGTTCCTATAAATTTTTTTCTCCCCAAAATACCTATAATTTATAGCAAGAATGATTATTTTTATATTTTTTCTTTAATTTTATCTTCCTTTTTTCAATTTTATTTTCACGCAACCATTGGAAGTAAGGCAAGGGTGTGTGTCATTTTTCGATCTAATAAAGTCCATCATGAAAAACATCAAGAAAAAAAATTGTTTAAATTGCAACTAAAAAAAAAAGGCTAAGTAAAGTGAAACACTTGTAAAATCCAAATGGAGATAAAATAGAAGTAAAATTCAGCATTTGATTTGATTGCACTTTTTAATTCCGAGGATATAATCTAATCCAATCTAACATTAAAAAGTAGTTAAAACTTTTTGTACCAGAGAAATAGATGGAAAAGATGACACATAAAAACATTCTTGATAAAAAATATTATACCATTTCAGATTCATCTTAATATTAATTAACTATGAATAAAATGTTAGTTATTATTTTCTTAATCAATAATACTCATTATAAGCTTATGTCACACCATATTAGTTCTATCTTAATCATAAATTATCTAAAATTGTCATAATTATTGGCCAATTCCATTATAGCAATCTAAATACTTGTAAATATTTGTTCAAGATTTTCTATTTTCTTTAAAGCTTTTCCTTCAGAGTATGCCAGCTTCAGTTCTCTACGTGGGACTCTAGAAGAGTTGTTAATTTGCAGATTGAGAACTGAAAGAATCCTGCTTTGCTGCCACAGAGTGAGTGAAAAGATCTTCTGAAGCTTTCTTTTTTTCAATTTTTTTCCTGTTCATATAGTCCCTAGGGCTATGAACTCCAACTTTTTGCATGTAAGTTAATAGCAATTTCTTCTCAGTATTTTTTTTCCCCAAAATTTCTCCACGCCATTCTCCATTCAACATTGCATCTGCTGAAGTGCTGCTCTCCTCGGAATCAAGTTTTCAAATTTCGTATTTCAGATTTCAAATTGCAACCCAAATGCTTACTTTCGTTTCCTCAAACTCCAATTCACAGTAACGATTTATGACCATAGCATGATTTTTTACATTATTGTTTGTTACTATTATTGTGTTTTTGGGGTGTCGTCTTCCACACTTACTGAATGAGCATTATTGTTTTAGGGTTTAAGCATTCAAATCAGAGGTTAACACTCAAATTGTAATGTAACAGTGCATTCTCTTCTATCTTTGGCCGTATTTCTTTTTCTGAAGTTAAGTTGTTAATACCATTTGTAGCTAATCTGTTTGTGTTATTTCCTAGAAGAACTGTATTTAGAAATTTTTACACAACATATAAAAATCTAGAGATTTTCTTTCAAACAATTTAATAATAATGATGATGATGATTTATTTGGAAATTTTTACACAACATATAAACATCTAGAGATTTTCTTTCAAAGATGTCAGATACCATTAAAAAATTTTAGTTTGTCTCTAAACTTAGTATAGTTAAAATTAATATACACTGATTGGTTTGCGATTTGATGAGAAAGGATAAAGAAAACCTTCCTTCTTTTCCTTTCCCTTTTTTCTTTTTGTGTTATTTGTTATTATTTTTATTTGGAAACTTGCTCTGTTGTCCCCAGATGCTATCAATATATTTCTGTATCTTAACTACTGGAATTTGACGAGAGTTGATTTGCTTAAATAAACCCGTTTGAGAGGCTAAAGAAATAGAAAGAGAGATAGAGATGGAGGTGAGACAGAAGAGGGAAGAACTCGACAAGGGAGACAGATACGGAGATAGGGAGAGGACAAATAGATATAGAGATAGAGACAGAGATAGGCGCAGAGATAGACATGGGAGGTATGTTGATCAGCATACTGGTAAGGATCTTCTTCTTTTGAAGAAAGAATCTGTAAGATTCAAAGTATGGGCCAGCACCCAGGACTGGTCTTTCAGGGATCAAGATTCTGGAAGAGAATGACGGTGGTTCTTCACGTAGACCTTTAAAGAGAATGAGCTCTCTAGAGAGATTGTAAGGATGAACCAACCTTTTTGCAAGGGCAGACTAGATACTCAATAAACATGTCCCCTGTTAAGATTTTTAAGAATCCAGAAGGTTCTTTGAGCTGCACTCTAGTTTGCATTGATAAGGAAGCATAGAGAAGTATGAGTCTATGAGATTAGCAACAGTGAATGATGTTTGACTCAATACCAACTTTGTCATGTCATGATCTACGGAACGTGACCGGCATAAAAAGTCACCGCTAGGAAACCCTTACAAGTCTTACTATGCAAAATAACATACCAAAAACTCATAAATACATTGATGCATAAACTAATATTTATATATCACATTCTACCAAAAATTCGACAGAATTTTATCTGTTTTTCGAACACCTGGGCTCAAGGCCTATACAATAGACAAGAGCTGTATGCCCACCACATTTTATTTAACAATACAAAATCACAACGGCCCAAATATATATCTTGCTGAGCACTCATCAATCAAAATACATATACAACTCAACTCTATCAACTGTTAGGATCTTCACCATTATTATGCCTTTAAACCCTGCAAAAGGTGGTCTACTCAGTTAATGAGCAGATCTTGTACTAATGTGAGGTGGAGGAATAGTGGAGGTGTTCTCGGGTTCTAAAAATATATGTATAAAAAACTAGGATGAGTTTCATAGAAACTCAATGAGCTGATAATCTTATAGAAAATCAAAACTTTGTTTACAATTCATATTCGAAATTCAAAGAATATAATATGTATATTGTCATGAAGATAAGCTTACCCGTTCGAAAGTCATGATCTCAAAATAAGTTTGGGAACTTTTATCCATCACAAAAATCAAATAATTAAAAATGTGATATTCAACAACATAAAAATGAGCAACAAAGTATGCTACTATGAAGAATATTCATCATGGCATAAACACGAGAGAAATTCAATAAAGCTTTCTAAAATTTATTAATACTCAAATAGTAAAACACTCAATTGGAATCTCAAAGGACAATTCTTAGAGGTAACCATAACATCATAAATATTATCATAGTCCATCCAACACATATGCTGAATATTCATATATTCGACAGCTTCTCTTATTTACTCCATTACATGATGACAAGTGCACTTGAGGGTTTCTAATGAATTTCCAATGGATCCAAGACCTCATCAATAAATCATTTGAAAACATTATACTACTAAGTCTCTCCACAAATAAGAGACATTTTATTCATATCAGAATATCAATAATCCAAACATATTATCAAATATTTTAGGTAGCAAAAGTTTCAAAAATGACAACATTCCTATACTACATAATATGAAATCCTTGCTTTCGTAAACAATAATTGTTATAAAATGCGTAAATACGCTAAATCATTTTCATATTTATACTTTATATAGTAAAATGAAATCACTAATTCCAATAACTTAAATCAAGATAAAATGCATAACTTTATCATGACAAATCATTTTCGTATATATACAACATACGATTAAACTTTTGAAACAAAGTAACATAAGAAAATCCCATCATTCATAAATCATAATAATCCATATTATAAAATTATTTCATAAATGGGATTATCAAAAGAGTAAGATTATCCATTCATCTTAGAAACTCTTTAAAGATCAAATTTTTCTTCAAGAGGATTGATTAATATCACACGAAGATTCTTCAAAGTGCTAGATCAGCTAGCTTGGAAACTTGAGTCTCTCAACCTAGTTGGGTATAATCAACATTAAAATCAATACTTGAACTTAAATTTAAAGTCCTCTAACTAAACACACTTATCTTACACTAACATTAAACTTCAATATCTAAGTTGAAATTTCAAAATCAAGTAACAGAGTCACCTACTTGGATTTTCAGCTGAAACTCCAAAAATTTGATGTTGGTGTGCTTGGTTCTTCAATAGGAATTTAACTGAAGCAAATCAACAAGAAAAATTCTAATTTTTTTCAACTTTGAAGATAAGGGTTTCAAGTTAGATCTACTTGAAAACTTAATGTAGACTTCCTATAAAATAAATTTTTTGTTTTAAGAATACTTACCACCATCCAAAGTGCTAATGGGAAATTCGGCGGGTTGGATCACCATTGGTGAGCTTATTCATGTTTGGCCATGAAGTGCCGGAGGAAGAGAGGATGAGCTGCTATCGAGATAGAATGGAGATGAGGAGACGTCAGAGAGTTGGAAGGAAGGTGATTGGCAGCCGAAGCTCACCGGACGACAACAGCTAAAGAAAATCAGCATCAAACGTCAAAGAGTAGCACTAGGGAGGTTTTGGGAGAGCGAGACCGCGCACACGAGGAAGAAAGAGATGGCATTGGAGAGTTTATATCATAAACTGAAATGGGGTAATTCGCACTTTGACCCCATTGACTTGTTGACTTCTTCAATAAGGCCCTCCTGAAAAAGGGAAGATCTCCCAGCCGGCTTCCTTCTTCCTTGCGTGTATGCTTTAGCCGAAACCCCTGCTGCTACTCTATTGTGTCCAGCATCCAACAACCTTTCGCCTCGCCACCTTTGGCAAGCTCCGACCACCACTTATCATCTTCTCCCTTCTCTGGTGTCCTCCTTTTTGTCGGCTTGGCTCGACAGTTTCCTTCCCTTCCTCTCTAGCACAATATGGCTAGGCTGCATATCAGCCCACCAGCGACGAACCAGCTCAAGCCAAGTTATCCATAGCCACTCTAAATGGTGGTGTAGAACAAAAAATTTATTTTATAGCAAGTTTACATCAAGTTTTCAAGTATATCTAGTTTGAAACCCTTACCTTCAAAGCTGAAGAAAATTGGAATTTTTCTCATTGATTTGCTTCAGTTAAATTTCCATTGAAGAACCAAGTACACCAATATCAAATTTTTGAAGTTTCAACTGAATACTCAAGTAGGTGGCTCTACTACTTGATTTTGAAATTTCAGCTTAAATATTAAAGTTTAATGTTAGTGTAAGATAGGTGTGCTTAGTTAAAAGACTTTAAACTTAAGTACAAGTATTAATTTTAATGTTGTTTATACCCATATAGATTAAGTGACTTGATTTTTCAAATTAGCTGATCTATCTTTTTAAGGAATCTTTAAGGTTAGTGGATAGTCCTACTTTTTTGATAAATTCCATTTGCAATATGAAATAATTTTATGATATGGAATATTATGATTTATGAATAAAGGGGTTTTTTTTATGTTACCTTGTTTCAAAAAATTAATTGTATATTGTATATATATAAAAATGATTTGTCGTGATGAAATTATGCATTTTACCTTGATTTATGTTATTGAAACTGGTGATTTCATTTTACTATGTGATAAATAAGTATGAAAATGATTTAGTGTATTCATGCATTTTGTAACTATTATTGCTTACAAAAGTAAGGATTTCATATATTGTGATATGGAAATGTTAATATTTTGAAGCTTATGCTACCTGATGTGTTTGGATTATTAATATTATGATATGAAGTGGAGAAATTTAATAGCATAATGTTTTCGAATAATTTATTGATTTGAGATCCTGAATCTATTAGAAATTCGTTGGAAACCCTCAAGTGTACTTGTAAATAGAATATTCGAGAAGCATGTTTGGATAGATTATGGCAATGTTTATTAGGGGGAGATATGTGAATATACGAATATTCGACAAACGTGTTTGGATGGATTATGACGATGTTTATTAGGTATAATTACCTTTAGGAACTGTCCTTTGGATTCCAATTGAGCACTGTGCTACTTGAGTATTAATAAATTTTAGAAAACTTTATTGAATTTATCCTATGTTTACACCATGATGAATATTTTTCATAGTAGCATATTTTGTTGCTCATTTTATTTTGTTGAATACCATATTTTAATTACTTAACTTTCTTAATGGATGAAAGTTTCTAAACCTATTTTGAGATTGTGGCTTTCAAACGGGTAAGTTTATCTTCACGACAATATGCATACTTGATCCTTTGAATTTCAAATATGATTTATAAATGAAGTTTTAGTTTCCTATGTGATTGTCTACTCACTAAATTTAAATGAAACTCACCTCATTTTCTATATATATATTTTTCAAAGCTTGGGGATACTCCTATTGTTCCTTCACCTTACACTGGTACAGGATATGCTCATTGATCGAATAGACTTCCTTTTGCGGAGTATGAAGGTATATTAATGATAAGGACCTTGGCAGTTGGTGGGATTATGTGTGCATGTATTTGGATTGTTGATGCCTAGTAGGATGTAGATTTGTATAATCTGGACCATTGTGATTTTTGCATTATTGTACAGGATGTAATGGGCGTGTAACCCTTGTCTGTTGTATAGGCCTTAAGTCCAAGTGTCCAGAAAATAGAGGAAATTCTGTTGGATTTTTGTTAGAATTTGATGTGTAGGTACTTGTCTATGCATCAATGACATTATGGGTCTTTGGTATGTTACGTTATTTGGCAAAGAGTTTGCACTATAGGCTTGTATAGGCTTGTAGAAGGTTTCCTGATGGTGATCTTCTACGTCAATCATGTTCTGTGGATCGGAAACAGTAGGAAGGCATCTTGCACAGGAGCTTAGAGGTGTTGGTCTATCAGCCTATGATATGCTTGAGTGGAAGAAGGATGCTTATGATAAAACCATTACTTTTGTACAGAGGTCAAAGCTCTCCATTCAGGAACAGGGACAGAGCTTGCCAATCTACAAATTAAAGAAAGAATTGATTCAGGCTGTCCATGATAATCAGGTTCTGGTTGTCATTGGCGATTCTGGTAAGACAACTCAGGTCACACGGTATATTGCTGAAGCTGGTTACACTACAAGGGGTAAAATTGGATGTACCCAGCCTTGTAGGGTGGCTGCAACGTCAATGGCAAAGAGAGTTGCAGAAGAGTTTGGTTGTCATTTGAGGGAAGAGGTTGGTTATGCCATTCGATTTGAGGGCCAGACACTGTAATCAAATACATGACAGATGGTGTGCTTCTTCGGGAAATCTTGGTTGACGAGAATCTGTCGCAATTGCTGGATGAAGCTCATGAAAGAATTATTAACACTGATGTTCTTGTACTGAAGCAACTGGTGGGACACAGACCTGAACTGAGATTCATTGTCACATATGCTACACTGGATGCTGAGAAGTTTTCAGGGTAATTTTTTTTAACTGCAACATCTTCACAATCCCTGGGAGAACTTTTCCGGTGGAGATACTTTACAGTAAACAGCCAGAAAGTGATTACTTGGATGTAGCATTAGTCACAGTGCTATAGATCCACTTGGCAGAACCTGAAGGTGACCTCCTACTCTTAACTGGTCAAGAGGAGATTGATTTTGCCTGTCAGTCTCTCTATGAGAGAATGAAGGGATTGGGTAAGAATGTTCCAGAACTGATCATTTTACCCGTCTATTGTGTCCTCCCTAATGAAATGCAATCTAGGATATTTGATCCTGCTCCTCCAGGGAAGAGGAAAGTTGTTGTAGCTACCAATATTGCTGAGGCTTCATTGACAATTGATGGGGTTTTTTATGTAATTGATCCTGGATATGGGAAGCAAAATTTATACAACCCAAAGCAAGGTCTTGATTCTTTGATGATAACTCCAATTTCACAAGCATCAGCCAAGCGAAGAACTAATCATGCAGAGCGTACTGGACCTGGGAAGTGTTATCGCTTCTGCACTGAGAGTACATATAGAAATGAGATGTCTCCAACTACAATTCCTGAAATCCAAAGGATAAATCTTGGGACAACTACTCTTAACATGAAAGCTATGGGAATAAATGATCTCTCGTCCTTCGATGTTATGGAACCACCTTCTCCGCAAGCTCTCATTTCTGCCATGGAACAGTTGTACAATCTTGGAGCATTGAGACTGCATATAGAAATGATCATGCAGAGCGTACTGGACCTGGGAAGTGTTATCACTTCTGCACTGAGAGTGCATATAGAAATGAGATGTCTCCAACTACAATTCCTGAAATCCAAAGGATAAATCTTGGGACAACTACTCTTAACATGAAAACTATGGGAATAAATGATCTCTTGTCCTTCGATTTTATGGAACCGCCTTCTCCGCAAGCTCTCATTTCTGCCATGGAACAGTTGTACAATCTTGGAGCATTGGATGAAGAGGGCCTTTTAACCAAATTGGGGAGGAAAATGGCTGAGTTTCCACTGGATCCACCACTTTCGAAGATGTTGCTTGGCAGTGTGGACCTTGGGATGCAATGATGAGATCTTGACAATAATTGTAATGATCCAGAGAGGCAATATTTTTTACCAACCTGGGGAAAAGCTGTTGGAATACTAAACTTGCTCTTGGAAAACTAAAAGCCTCTAGGAAATATAAAATTCAAGTCCCTTGAACTCTAGAAAATATAAAAGGTTCTAGAACATATAAAAGATTCATTCATATATTTAGAAAGTCAAAAGTTCTTTCAAGTTTCTAGAAGATTCATGTTTTTAGGAGATCATGTATTTTCATTAATTAGCATATTAAATAGGTTCAATGTCTTAGGTATGCTAAGTACCTATAAATACCTTGTACTGGAGTCAGTTTGTAAGCCAAGCAAAAAGCCAAGCAAAGTAAATCAAAGTAGCATTTTCCTATAGAAATTTCTCTTTGAGTTTGTCTC
>JANHAO010025436.1:0-11348 GCA_026873985.1 Saraca asoca
TATCACTCCCATCTCTTCTTTTTCTGTGAGTGTGGCACCATTATTCTTAATACTTCCCGTTACAAACTACAAGTTAGTTTGGGGGCGGGGTTCAATCTGATCAACTTTCTTGGGCAATATAACAATTTGTTTATGGGTTACATAGTTTCTACCATTGGGGGTCACATCACCTAAAATTGTTTTATAGATTTTAATATGAAAATTTAATTTCTTATTAAAATCAAATATGATATATATTATTGTTTTATAATATTATATTTATTTATGGATAACAATAATAAATTATTTTTTATAATTAATATCCAAATTCATCCTTGAAAAATACACGTTACATCAAATTACTCCTAAACTTTAAGCTTACATCAAGTGAGACTAATTTCATTTAAATTCACATTAAATTAATCCTGTAGTTAATACTTTTGTTTACTTTCATAAATGGCAGGTTTTTTAATTACATGGTTCTATGTGATCCTATGTGAACTTGCTGATTTGGAAACTAAAATTTCCAACACTCTTCAATATAAAATTTCAAAATTATGAAAACAAAACCTTATTTGAGTATCAAATTCCCAAAACTCTTTTCTTGCAAAACCATATTTCCAAATTCCTTGAATTTCAGTTCCAAATGGTATCTAAGATAGAGAAGTAATGAGGAGAAGAAGTCGATAGTGGTAAAGAAAGCATCACCTTGGGAGAAGTAGCCAAAAGCTAAAAAGAAGCTGCCCAAGATCTATTGTTTAATTTGTATTTAAGTTCTATTGTTGAATTTGGATCTTCATGGCTGATTCAGTGAATGCTCATGATTTAGTGAAAATGATGCTGGAAGAGAGAGATACAATCGGTGAGTTTCTAGCCACACAAGCTTTCCAAGAGAAGCAAGGAGTTTGAGAAATTCTAGAAGTTTAAAATTGTTTTAAAACAAAAGAAAAAAAAATTTCCAACTCAATATTTTCTTTTCTTAAATTGTCCAACTTAAAATTATTATTGGCAGATTTAACAGTCACATGAACTTGCTAACAAGAGGATTGACAGAAGACTCAATTGATACCAATTTAAATTTTGGAACTAATTTGATCAAGTTTATCTTTCAATTTTGAACTTGACTGTTTGATATTTGGAATTTAGGAAGTAAATAGAGGTACTAATAGCAAGACTAATTTGATATCAATTTAAATGGAATTAGACTTAATTGATGTTAGTATAAAGTTTTGAACTAATTTAGTATCACACATATCTTTGAAGCATGAATTTGGCCATTAACTCTATTCTTTGCGACTATTATTTTAGGGTTTGATAATATTATTTCAACAAACATGTATTTAGAGAGTAAAGAAGAAAAGAACTTGTGTTATGTTTAAATTTTCATGAGGCAGTGCAAAGTTTATACATGGGGCAAATGAATATTTGGATCACATTTTTAAGGGTGTGATTTGTTTAGATTTAATATTTTTAAACTCTATATATAAGTGTATCTTATACATATTGGAAGTGTAATCATTTTTATGTCTAGATAGTTTGTGAACTACCATTTGATCCACATATATGAATTATTTTATATGTTAGTTGTTATATATAAGAGTAGTTTTTATTGTTTTGATGAATTTGGAGAATTTTTTATTAAAATTTGTGTTGAATATTTTTTTTGTTTTTGACTTAATTAATCTACTTAATTTTATTTTATTTGTCATTTTTTGGTAATTTATCATGTATTCTATTTATTAACATGATTCTTTTGTTAATTATCATGATTTAAGTAATAAAGTAGATCACATTAAATATTATAAAATAATTTTAGATATATTTATCTTTTAAATAATAAAATAAAATTTATGATTTATAAATCTTGATTTATTAACTTATTTAAGTAAAGGATAGTTTAGTCTATATGATATTTTAATATTTAATGAGTAGTTGCATTAGCAAAAAATAGTTGTGAAAATAGTTCCACCTATTGTTCACTTCTTTGTTTTTCTTGAACAAATTTCAAAGACCGCGTTAATAATATATTAGCTAAAAGTTTACTCTTGATTACTTTGGCATATGTGTAAATGGACAAATTATTGCATTAACGTGGGTTTGCTATAAATTTCAAAGGATGGACAGATATAATTTTTGTAAAACTCATTGAAAAATGACATCCATATTTATTTTTATGTTTATCTCCCTTTAAAATGATATTGAATCAGACACTCCCAATTTTTATTTTTATTTTTTTTAAATAGGAGTTATTTGGATCTTCTTTTTTATTAATTTTATTATTGTATTAGAGAAAAATAAATGTAAATGAATCTTATTATATATAAAAATATATTCTGAATTATACTTTATATAAAAATTATGTGTTTTTTGCTGTATATAAAAATTATGTGTCTGCAAAGCATAATAAAAAAGACGGTGAGAGTATCAAATTTGTTTACTTGGTCATCCGTTTGCTGGCTGACGCCATTGATAATTTGCTTGTAAATGTCACTGGAGACCCAGACCAGCAAGTATTGGGCCTAAGCCCAAGAATGCCATTTTCTTTATTTCATTGCATCCAAAAGAAAACCATTTGGAGGAAAATAAAGAATTTTATTAAAAATGTAAAATTACAGAAATTATTTAAATCATAATTCAAATTGGCAAATAAATTTACCCTTGACAGCTTAAGATAAAAAGAGAAAATCAGCCTACATACAAATATCATTAAGAGCAGCTGGATGAGTGATCTTCACATGCTGCTTCTTGCCATCTTCTTTGGAGTAAAGTGAGAGTGAAAGAATCTACATAGAACTTAAACTAAATAATTAATTTTAAAAAATACAAGTCTAAGCTATAATTAATTAATTATTTCCTATAGTTGGTCCAGTTAGCAGTACCTTCATTTTCTTGTTCACCATATATCATCTTCATTGCGTGTACGCTGAGATAAAATTAATTATATCGATGGCGTCGTTTTATTTTGAGTCATAGATATCAGCAAAGCAGAAAAGAATTTGTGGTGATTATCTTAATAACGAAACTGAGTGTTGGGTGGTTGGAAATTTTGTATATATGCATAAAAATGATGCTCAATATTGAATTAATGCTGTTGAGCTTACCTTCTGATCAATCTAGCATAATTTTTAAGAAACATAGAGGATTTTGTTCATGCAATTTCATTCAAGTCATGTATCTAGCAATTTGATTCGTTTATATTAATATATTATATTATGAATTTTGATTAAAACATTATGAATTTTATAATTTACTATTTAAATTCTATAATTTATGCAATTTAATTTATTCTAATTATTGATTTCTAATCAGATTAGAATATAATCGAGTTAAATTTTATGCTATCCAACTTTAAAAATTAAATTTTTTCCTTTTTTATGATATAATAATATTTGTTATGTTGTAGGAAGTATTATTTTTTATATGTCAATTAATATGAATGTTGCATTGTTTGATTTTGCAAGTCAAATTAGGTGAAAATCTCTTTTGACTTAATAGAGTTAATGAAAGTTATTTTCGCATTCAATTCATAAAACTGTACAATCCGTTTTTCTTTTCTGGCAAATTTGACTTCTTTTCTTTTTCACAAAAATTTAATTTTGAATATATTAATTGGATTTGATATAATTGATTATATGTACTATTTTATAATTTTATTTAATAATTAATTATAAGAATATATTATTATGAGTATTTTTCGGATTATTCGAAATGGACTGATCAAATCCCAATAAGAAGCAGAGTCTAATTGAAAAAGGAGGTTCAGATCGCTTAATGATTGAGGATGCTTAGCAGGATACCAGATGTCTACACGCAAACTAAGGACGCATGGCAAGGTCGATGTGCAAACCCAGCTCGTTGAGCAGAGTGCAGTGCCTGAACCATCCTTCAGTAGACTCATTGTAGGCAAATTCAATGATAAGACCAATCCATGACAAGCAGGTCACCCAATGCAGACCCAGGTTGCTAAGATAGTGAGCTGGGCACTAGTATGGAAGCCTAGTCATCAACTAATGGCACATATTCTCAACTGACAGCTCAACCTCTAGAACTGACACATCAGCCCCCAACAATACGACATTGATTTGCCCAATATTTATTACCAGACACCAAGTATTTATTGCCCGATGCAATGAAAATAATCATTTTGTTACTTGTCAAATTATACTTATAACACTCCCTTCTCCTATAAATAGAGGGGGGAACCTCTGGAAAGGATATAGTGAGAAAACTGTATGCAAACACTTTATCGGAATAACAACATAGCACTGTATCTCCGTTGAATCCAATGGAAAATCTCCATACAAAAAGCTAATACAACTCACCGTGGATGTAGGGGCTAATTGGCTTTAGTCAAATCATAATAAAAACTTCTAGTGTTTGTTGTTCTTCCTCTCCTCCTATTTCTTCTCTATTAACTCATTTCCTTAGCTTGCAGTTTGGGATGAAACTGAACTTACACCTATTGACCAAATTTTACTGTCAATATTTTGGCTTTAGAAAGAGGGCCCCCACTGCATTCTTTTCATCCTTGATAAACTATTTTACCTTTAATGGCAAGAGGAAAAGCCAATAAAAGCATAGGAGTATCTGCTGGCTAGCTTGAAGGTCAGACATAGCCTCAATGGGACTCTGCTGCCCCCATAACAGGTGCTGTAGTGAGCATGGCACCTCCCACTCCACACCAACCTGCCACCCTTAAAATGAACGAAGCTCAAACTTAGTATCAGTGCCAAGAGGCTCTTGAAAACACTGTGAGAGAACTGGCGGACATGGTTAGAGCTCTAGCCTAGGCATAAGGTCAGGGCATGCAAAGACAAGTGCGAGTCACTATGCCGGAAGGAGGACTCCAACAGCCAGGGCCTCAGTATAAAGAGCCCGTTAGAGGAGAGCACTAACATGCTAGCACCATTCATTCATAAAACTCACAGCTAAGGTCAGAATTCCATAGGGTTCATGAGGATGAAAAAGATGACCAGCAACGCAAGAACTCGGGCCAAGAAGAAAGCTCCAATGAAAAGGACCATGAGCATGGGTCGAACCATCACTCATATGGTCACAAGCATAGCCGAAGACACAAGACCTCAGATCGCCATTCCTATAATCAGCAAGATGATAGGAGCAAGCGAACCGCTAGTCATTGGTTCAAAACTTAGGACCCTATGATTGAGGAGCTGCTTCAGAGGCTGAAGTAACTAGAAAAAAGACTCGCGGCCTAAAGTAGCCAAGACTCTTATGAGGAAAGGACGTCATTCACCCAAAAGATCAAAATAGAACCCCTTCGTCATAGGTTTACAATCCCCAACATGCTACTGTATAATGGAGACAGCGACCATATAGCCATTTGGACATATTCAACATTCAGATGGACCTCCAGACCTCCAGCTCATTAGTGAAATGTTGAGCCTTACCTGCCATGCTCTGGGAGATACCGCAAACCTAGTTCAAGAGTCTCCTAACTCGCAGCATTCGTAGCTGGGAGGAATACCAAGCAAGATTCCTTAACCCGTATAGGGCACTAAAGAGGCAACTTGCCCTATCTTGCCACTTAGCGATAGTCTTGTAGTGGAAGGACAAATCCCTCAATGACCATATCACCTGATTCCGACGTGAGGTTAGCAATGTAGAGAATCCATCAGATGAGAGTGCCCTCACAACTATCTCAGCTGGGCTCCGTAAGGATGGGAAGCTATATGAGGTATATACAAGTCCCCGGTGAAAAGTTTGGGTAAGTTCTACGAATGCGCTACCAAAAAGATTTGATGGGAAGAAACCTTTGGCCCAAAAAAGTCCAACTAAAAGGACAAGGCGAGTGGCTCCAACCGAGGCAAGAAGAGAGTTGGTAACAAGAGCAATAAGGAGAGCCAGAAGGACGACTTCAAAGGTCAAGCCGCCAAAAAGGCCAGAAATGGTTGGCCATAATACACTGTCCTATCAGACACTCCCGATAGGATCTTTGTGACCAAGAGGGACAACAAGGACTTTGGGAGACCTAGACCCATAAAAGCTCCCATCAAACCAAGGGATCAAAATAAATTTTGTACCTACCATAACGACGTCGAGCATAACACTTCAAACTGTTGGGTGCTAAAAGACGCCATCGTGAACCTCATCAAGAGAGGTCGTCTGAGGGATTATGTGGTGAGACCCTCGGGATAGAGACCCCCACGTCCTCAACAGCCAAGGTAGGGCCAACAATAATAGACCCTAGAGCATGAGGAAACACCTTTAGTGAGGACCATTTTCACTATTGATAATGGACCTCATATCGGTAGCACCTCGAATAGGTTGCGTCACCGTTATACATGGGCAACAGGTTGTGTCCTACTTACAAGCCATATGGAATGCGGAAGACTCACCAAGAAAGGTAGAGTAATCTCAGAAAGCATCACGTTCACGGGAGAAGATGCATAAGGAGTGTATACCCCTTACAATGACGTGATAGTCATCTATGCCAAGATTGGCAACGTTGACATGAGGAAAATAATGGTTGACATTGGCAGCTCTATCAATGTGATGTACAAAGGATGCTTCAACCAGTTGGGTATGAGCACAAGCCAGTTGAATCCTTCCCTGAACCTACAATGTGGTACTGGGCCGACCTACTATGAACAACCTGGATGTGGTCGCATCTACTAGGACACTTACTATTAAATTCCTAACCCTGAATGGAGTTGGATGCATATGGGGAGAGCAGCAAATCGCCTGACGCTGTTACAAGGATGTAGTCAAGCTTGGGGCACAAGCAAAGAAGGTACACATGGTATCCGAAGTAGAACCCCGAGCTATAAGCACCAAAGGGGTCAATTACGACCTCGACCCTTGCGAGGTAGACACTGAACGAGCTACTGGTCCAATAGAAGAGCTCGAGGAAGTGAAGGTTAGTGAAATAGATACAGAATGATGCCTCAAGTTAGGGAAGAGCTTGCCACTAGACATAAAAACCTAGTTAGCTGAATTTCTCAAGGCCAATCTGGATGTCTTTTCCTGGAACCATGAAGATATGGTAGGCATTGACCCCAAGGCTATGTTGCATAGACTTAACATTGACCCCCAGTACAAGTCAATTTGTTAGAAGAGAAGGCTAATGACTACTAAGTGCTATACTGCATTGAAGGAAGAGGTGGATAAGCTGTTAGCAAACAAGTTTATTTGAGAAGCCCACTACCCCACTTGGGTTGCTAACCCCATCCTCGTGAAAAAGAAAAATAGGAAATGGAGGATGTTCATAGACTTCACCGACCTAAATAAGGCCTACCTAAAAGACAACTTCCCTTTGTCGAGGATCGACTAGCTTATAGACGTGACAGTGGGACATAAACTCCTCAATTTCATGGATGCCTACTCGAGATATAATCAGATCCCAATGGCCACACAAGATGAAGAACACACCTCGTTTATTATCGATTGCAGGTTATACTACTACAAGGTGTTGCCCTTTGGGCTAAAAAATGCGAGAGCAACTTAACATCGATTAGTGAACCTGATGTTTAGAGATCAAATCAGCAAAATGATGGAGGTGTATGTGGACAATATGTTGGTGAAGTCCAAACAGCTTGCCAATCATGTCCTTGATCTGGATGAAATGTTCCAAATCCTAAGGAAGTATCAAATGAAGTTGAACCCATTTAAGTGTGCATTCAGAGTCACCTCGGGAAAGTTCCTTGGCTTCATAGTGAATAGAAGGGGGATCGAGGCAAATCCATAAAAGATTAAAGCTATCCTTGACATGCAATCCCCATTGGGGCCAAAAATGTGTAGAGCTTGAACAGCCAAGTTACAACACTCAGCAGGTTCATCTCGAAGGCAACGGACAAATGCATCCCCTTCTTCGACATCCTGAAGAAGGCAAAGAAGTTTGAATGGATGCAAGAATGTGAGGTCACCTTCCAAGAACTCAAACAATATCTCTGACGAGCTCTACTCTTATCCAAACCAAAAGAGGGCAAGAAGCTAATCCTATACACGCCTTCAGCACATCCTTACTACGAGAAGAGGGAGGAGCTCAGCTCCCTATTTATTATGTGAGCAAGCGACTACTGAACGCTGAGACGAGGTACTCACCCATGGAAAAGCTCGTGTACTACCTAGTTATGGCATTGAGGAAGCTATGACCCTACTTCCAAGCCCATAGCATAAAGGTTCTCACCCACTTTCTGCTTAGGCAAGTCTTACAAAAAATGGATGCTTCAGGTCGATTGCTTAAGTGGGCAATTGAGTTTACCCAATTTGACATTGAATACAAACCCAGACCAACAATCAAGGGATAGGCACTAGCTGAGTTTATTATAGAATGGGGCCCATTCAAGAGGAGGTAGAAACTCCATAAGCCTTGTGGTGGGAACTGTACATGGATGGGTTATCGAGCAATCAAAGGGCCGGAGCAGGAGTACTCCACATTAACCTAGAGGAACATAAAATCCTCTACACTTTGAGGTTTAGTTTCCAAGCTACCAACAATGAGGCCGAGTATGAAGCACTGCAAGCCAGGCTGTAGATAGCCAAGGAGGTACGAGCTGAAAGACTAAGGATCTTCAGTGACTCACAGCTCATAGTCTACCATGTAAGGGGTGAATATCAAACTCAAGGGTCAAAGATGACCAACTATCTCCAAAAGTTCCAAGAATCATTAAATTCTTTCCAGCAATATGAAGTCAACCAAGTACCGCATGCTCAGAATGCACATGCTGATGCCTTAGCTCGCCTGGCTATAATAGAAAATGTTGACTTTTTAAGGGCACTCCCAATTAAAACCCTTTCATCCCCGAGCATTGAGCAAAATGATGTTGTGATGACAATTGCTAAAGCATCAGGCTCTTGGATAAGCCTAATTCTGGATTATTTACAAGATGGCAAGCTTCCAGAGGATAAGCTCGAGGCGTGATGACTGTGAGCTTGAGCAGCTAGATACTGCATCCATGATGACATGTTGTATAAAAAAGGGTTCTCGACCCTACTTTTGAGATGCATCGATGGCAGCAACTGTCATACCATTATGGAGGAAATCCATGTAAGACATTGTGGAAACCACATCAGAGGGCTATCTCTAGCTCAAAAAGCTCTCCAATAGGGGTTTTACTGGCCCATGATGAAACGGGATGCCATCATCCTTGTTAAAAGGTGTGATAAATGTCAAAGTTTTGCAAAGATCTAGCGAGCTCTGCCAGCCTACTTGCGACAGATGGTCAATCCATGACCTTTTGTGATCTGGGGCATGGACCTAATTGGACTTCTACCAATAGCCCATGGCAATTGCAAACACGCAATAGTGGCTGTGGATTACTTCACCAAGTGGGTAGAGGTTAAAAAGCTCGTTGAGATCTCATTTGTGAAGATTGAAAGATTCGTGTGGAGCAACATTATTTGCAGGTTTAGAGTCCCTCAGTAAATCATGACTGATAATGGGACCCAATTCAATAGTGACCAGTTCATCAAGTTTTGCAATGATCTAAAAATCACGCTTCTCGACCGTAGATCATCCACAGGCCAACGGGCAAGTTAAAACCGTCAACAAGATCATCAAACGGATCTTGAAGGTAAAGTTAGAAGCCAAGAAGGGAGTATGGATGGATGAATTGTCAAAGGTGTTGTGGGCTTATAGAACCATAGTATGCACCACCATAGGAGAAAACCCCTTCTCGATGGTATATGGGTGTGAAGCAATAATTCTCACAGAACTTGAAGTAGCATCTCAGTGAAGAGCCACTGTCAATCCAAAAGATAATGATCAACTTCTCGTTGTGAATTTGGATCTTGCAAAAGAAATGAGAGAGAAAGCCTGCCTCAGAATTGCGACCTACCAACAGTATGTAGCAAGGTACTACAACCAAAAGATAGGAGTTCAAAGCTATAAGCCTGGAGATCTCATTCTACATCTTGTCCTTCTGAGAGCACGAAAAGCTAGCGAAGGGACCCTGGGGCCAAACTGGGAGGGCCCATACCTTATTAAGAGAGTTATTGATGATGGGGCTTATTATTTAGTGGATATGGAAGGAACAAAGTTTCCCCAACCTTGAAATGCTGAACATATTTGGTGATATTATCAATAAAGCCCCTCGTTGATTGTAAAAAATTAGTAAGCGTAAACATTCATGAAATTCTTTGAATTTTTATGTGTATGAAATAAAAGCTTCAATAAAGTCCTATGCAAGAAGTGATGTATAATGTAAAAAGTATTTGTTGAAGCAGTCTATTAGATTTTCATTCTCACACCAAAATTTATCATCTCGCATGTTTGAATACAAAAATTGAAGAAAAACTAGTAAAAGTTCATTTGATCCTTAGCAAGATAAGTTTATACAAAGTTTAAGAGTTACATTACAAAATTCAAAGGAAAGTAAAAAGTACAAGGCTCATAGCCTAAAGAGTGGGAGCATCAAGATTAAGACCCTCTTGAGGCTGGGGACCAGGGAGAGGAGTATCAGGGACATCCGTTGCTGGGGCACCAATAGCTTCAACAATCTGGGAACCACCTTCTTCTTGGGTAGTGCCTCTAACAGAAGCTTCAACACCAGAGTCCACTTCCTTCTTGGAAAAGCCAACCCGAGCAGCCCTCTTCTTATAGCACTTAATGGCCTCGATAGCTTGTTAGCTAAAGAAGGAGAAATCTAACTCCAAGTATTGCTCCCACAGAGTAGAGAAGAAGGCAACACAAGCTTTGGTTTTCGCTTCCTTTATCAACGAAGTAGTCTCCACCTTAACCTTAGCAGCCTCTTCCTTCGCGAGAGTGACTTCTTGTTTGATTGCCTCCAACTCCTTTTCAGTACCCTCGGCTTGCTGCTCAGCCACCCTGGCCCTTTGCTCTGCAAATCCAGCTCGTTGCTCTACGACTTCAGCCAATCTTGTTGCTAGCCCAACTTGAGGGGCGGATAACTCCAAGTCAATCTTTGCCTTAGCCAGATCATTGGAAGTTAGGCTAAGATTCACTACAATGGCCTCATAATCCACTTCTGTACAGGATAAGGTAGCCTCAGCATTCTTAACTTTCTCTTTTAGATCCAGCACCTTGACAGAGGCAACAACCAGCTTGTTCTCAAGGTCCTCCTTCTCCTTGTTGTAGGCTAGGAGTGCTTCATCTATTTTCATCATTGTAAGCGACCCCCAAAAGGTTGCCAAGTTAGATTGCTGAATAAGCAAAAGAAACAAAGTGAGAAGACTTCACTTACCACTAAGTTATGACAAGCCGCATAGTCCACCCGTCTCCCGAGAGTGAACTCCTTGGCCTCCAACACTTGAATTCTGTTGTGGGACCCCAAAATCATGTCGATATTATCAACGAGAACTTCAATGTACTCCCTTGATATGAACCCGCCTAACTCCACCTCAAAAGCTAGCTCGTAAGGGGAGGGTTGCGAACCCATATATATAACACC
>JANHAO010025437.1:0-11353 GCA_026873985.1 Saraca asoca
CTGTCTTCTTCTCTAAGAATGACAAGTACTCAAAGGGTGCAAAACACATGGATTTAAAGTACTTGTCAATTAAAGAAGAAGTGCAGAAATGAAAAGTGTCAATTGAGTATATCGATAAAGATTTAATGATAGCGAATCTGTTAACTAAAGGGTTGCCATCCAAAACATTCATTGACCATGTTGAAAGAATGGGCATTATGGATAAGTCCTTGTTAACATTATAGTGTGATGTATGTGTATACAAGTATGATTGTAATGTTCGTATTGTATGATACTTGTGAATTCAATTAAAGTTGTGTTTCTGCATGTTTTCTTGTCATCCACATTATATAGCATACCTATATTATTCTGGTGTGATGACAGGATGTCTCTTTAAAGAGACATTAAAGACACAAATTATAGCATTGATAAAAGTTGTTTGAGTTGAGCTGATTTGTGATACATGGAAGGAATCAAGTTATTGGATAACTTGTGACCGCCATGATCCAATCATTTCAATTCAATTAAAGATAATGACTTGATAATTTCAACATATGGTGCACAATTATGGTTTATTGTTAAATCTTCAAGTCGCCACATGGGTCAAGTGAGAGATTGTTAGATTATTTTAATAATCTATAGTGACTCACGAAACTAATGGACTGGCTTTAAATAGAAGATGGCCTAATGTGATGGTTATTTGCTCTAATGGTAATTAAAGCCAATGGGGGTTATTTTTAAATTTTAAAAATAAACCCCTCCCCTCTCCCTTCATATAGGAGTTATCTGCAGTTAGATAACACAACTAAGAACACGTATCTTCATCGTCAAAGATACAGTAAGAGGAAGGAAGAGAAGGAAAAAATATCCAAGAGCATTGATCAAGAGAAATCAAAAGAAATCATTAAGATCAAATCATGGATCCAGGTAAGGGTTTTTAACTTTTCCTTATAGGTATTAAATGCAGTAGTGAGAATTATAATATACAAGATCTCTTTATGGTTTAGTGCAGTTTTTTGCATTGTTGAACTCTAGGAACACTACAACTTATGCTCATTTATTTTTTATCACAAACCTGCAAAAAAGAAAGAGATCATGCAATGGGGCTATTCATTGGACTTGATGCTTTATGATGATCCATGGAAAATCAATAAATCCCTCATGCAGACAGACGTCGGTGATCACTGGTGCAGGCTCTTAATCCCCACAAACATGGCTGAACAACTTATTCTTCCGGTTTTGGATGTTAAAACAGATGATAGTGCCTTGACAAGAGAGGGAATTTCGGTCACAATTTGGGAACACTGAATCTGAGTACAAACTCATTTTTAAACGTTGGGTGAGTTCAGTAGCTTACATCTTTTATGGATTATCATGGAAAGAAAACTTTGTTCAAGGAAGAGATTTAAAGGCAAGAGATGAGATCGGATTTCACTGGGATCCATACAAAAAACGGTTCGATTTTTCTGTTTTGAAAAAGGATGTAATAACCATGTAAGAATTGAAGAAAGTTTGCATCCACAACCAAGAGATGATACACTGGAACTCTTCATCATGTATGCATTCAAAAGTTTAGAAAACAACTTAAAACGACATTATAAGTTTTATTTATATAGACTTTTATCACATTTTGTTGAAATGTAGCCGAGAACTTTTGGTCTAAATAGTATTTGATAATTTTTTGAAAGGTTTTATCATTTTTTAAGATCTTGGATTTGATCCTTGTTTATTTTGTGTATGAATCCAATGAATTAATGACTTCTATTATTACACACACATAAAAGAGAAAAAAGAAAGGTATAAATTATATCATTTATCATCAACCGTATTTTTTAGTTAAGCCATATGTAAATTCACGTTAATTTATTTTTGTCTAAGCCTCATTCATTTCAATATGATTGTAATTATCAAATAATATACCAATTCAAATGGAAACCAAGAAGTATACAGAGTTGAATGCTTAATTTTCAGTATTTACAAGATTTTGATTTCCGGTTTCTTATTAGCTGGGAGTACTTGTTGATCCTTTCTATTCATGTTTCGCTGAATGCTGGTATTTTATTCGTCCTTTTTCTTTTTCTGCGCTTATGAAAAATGAAAAAAAAAAAAGAAAAGAAAGAAAGAAAGAAGAGAAAGGCAAAAAAAAAAGAAAAAGAAGAAGGAATAAATATTTTTGTCTTTCTATTCTTATATAGTTTCTATATGTATTACTCAAGAGGTTGGAGTCATCATATTACGAGTTAGTTAAATACGGATATAATTTATCTTACATATGTACGAATCGATTCATTTAAAAGTATTTTTGTTTTTTGTTTTAATTATAAAGAAGTTGAAAATTTTCTTTATTATTAGAGTTCTTGTATTATCAACATTTAAAGCGTTTTATACCCTTATGAAAGATAAATACAAAAAAATTCTTTCATTCTAACATAACATATTATTCACGTGATGCGATATAAAAGAATAATTAATTTTTAATTTTTGTTTAAATTTCAATTAATATTAAAATTATATGTATGTCAAGTTTATGGAATATCATATGTCTAATTTAATTAAATACCAGTAACATGCATAATAACATATAAAAAAAATACCCATAACAAAACCTGTATTTTAAGTTACAAAATTTTCAATTATAAACGCTAGATGTTTGTATAATTTAATTAGTTATATATTTATTTTGATATATTTTATGTTGAATTTTTATTATATTTACAAGAAAAAAAAATTTATTATACACATCTTTAACGTAAACTTTGTACAAAATTATTATAGGTATTTTTTGGTATTGTGCAAAATAAGCTGGCAAAAGCCCAAAAAGAGACGGATCCAGATAGAGAAAGCCTAGCTTGCTTGAAGGCCAAGGTTACAAAACACATGCCCAAGATCACCAACCGCAAGCCCGGAGCTTAGCTCACTATTGACAAGCCCCAACTCGTGTAGCCAATAGTTCATCCCGAGATCACTAAACACGAGCCCAATATCAAAGGTCAGCAACGACCCCGCATCAGGAGTCCTAGCTCGTGGGATGTGGCATCTCACCCAGCTAAAAACTCTCAAAGGGTGAACCTGAAGCAAGCACCCTTTCAAATCCAACTTGTGGGACCATTTTGCAAGAAGTAGCTTATAGGAGCCCACACACTGAAAGTAGTCTACGAAAGCCTATTCACAGAAGCCATACGTGTCACATACATTTATTATTTGATGTAATAGATTTACAACTTAGTAAATTACACTTGTAACCTCCTAGTTTCTATAAATAGGAGAGGAGAGATCATTGTAAAATAGTCTGGAGAACACATACTGAAACTCTACTGAAATTTCATCAAATAAATAAAACAATACCATGGATGTAGGGACCAATGCTGCTTGGTTTTAGCCAAACCATGTTAAAAATCTTCTGGTGTTGATCTGGTTCTTCCTCTTTCTTCCTACTTTTGTTGATTTTCTTATTTTTCTCAATCAGATTGCAATTTAAGGATACAAGAACTATTCAGGTTGACTAGGATTTGAGGCTTACCATATTTCACCATCAACATTTTGGTGTTAGAAGGAGGGCCCCAACTGCATCTCTTTTTGGTTTATTGTTTAGCTGCAATGGCAAGAGAGAGAACCACTAAGAGCACTAGTGCTGTCACTGTCCAACCTGAGGACAATGTAGGGCAGCAAGTGTTATCATTGGGGGGTTTCATCTTCCCTGCTGCGAGCACTTCTGTTACACCCATAACAGGTGTTGTTGTTGATATAGCATTACCAACCCCTCTCCAGCCTGTTGCTCCTGAGACTGACAAAGTTCAAGTATGGCACTAGCATCAAGAGGTGCTTGAAATCATAGTGAAGGAGTTGGCCAATGTACTTAGAGTGTTGCTCATGCACATACCCAAGACATATAAAAATAGATTGAGACTACAATGCTCGAAGGAGGGCTTTAATAGCTAGAAATACAACAAGAAAATCCCCTTAAGAGGGAGCATCTGTGAGCTAGGTCTGTTCATTCGAATGATTCATGGTTGAGGTCAGAAGCCCATGGAGCTCGTGATTATGATGATGGGAATGATCAATGACATGAGAGCTCATGTTGAGAGAAAGATACAAATAGAACCCATCATGGACGTAAGTCGGATCACCATTCTCACCGTTAAAGGGATGACAGGAGTCGTCAGACCACTAGCCGTTGATCTAAAACCCAAGACCCTATGGTTGAAGGGTTACTTTAGAGGGTGTAGCAGCTCGAAAAGTAAGCAATAACTCAGGACCAACAAGACCGTTACAAAGAAAGGACCCCATTTGTTAAGGAGATCCAAACAGAGCCTCTCCCTTGCAGATTTAAGATCCTCAACATCCTACAATACAATGGGGATAGTGAGCCACATGATCACCTGGATGCATTCAATGTCCAGATAGATCTCTAGACAACTAACTCACTGGTCAAATGTTACATCTTCCTAGCCACCCTCAGGAGAACACCGTGGGCATGGCTCAGGAATCTTCCAGTTGTAACATTCACAACTGGGAAGAATGCCAAATGAGATTCCTCAGTTAGTATAAGGCATTACGAAGGCAGCTTACACTAACTTGTCACCTCACAATAGTCTTCTAATGGAGAGATGAGTTGCTAAAGGATTACATCACTAGGTTCAGACATGAAGTCTATAATGTAAAAAATCCCTCAGATGAAAGTATCCTCGATCATAGTAATCTCAGCTAGACTCTGCAAGGACATAAAACTATACAAGGAGATATACAAGTCTCCAGTGAAGGACTTAAGTGAATTTTATGAGTGAGCCACCAAGGAAATCTAGTGGGAAGAAGCCTTTGGCTCGAAAAGGTTTGATCAAGGGAACAAGAAAGATGGCTGTAGTGGGAACAAAAAGAAAAATGGCAGGAATGAAGAGGATAACCAAGACAATGACTCTAATAATCAAGCCACAAAAAGGGCTGAAAGTGAGCGACCTCAACATCGAGGTTGCCACGAAATTTATAGCATCCTATCGGACACTCAATATAGGATATTGTTACCAGAAAAGGATAGGGAGGACTTCAGAAAGCCCAATCCCACAAAGGTTCCCAACAAATTCATAAATAGAAATAAATTTTGTGTATACCATGATGAAATTGGGCACAATACCTTTGAATGTTGGGCACTTAAAGATACAATAAGGATCTAATTAAGAGAGGTCATTTAGGGGACTATGTTGTGCGACCTATGGAATGATAATCTTAACAGCCTCAGTGAGTCTCTGACCAATGGTAGCTGCTCACGATAGGAACCATGTTAATAATGTATAGAAACTTGAAGTATCTTAAATTGTTATGTTTACTAATCTTTGAATAAATTTTTAGAGAAGCTTGGTAATGAAAGCAAGCCACATTATTGGCAAACTCAATTCATACTGGTTGAAGCGCATCCTTTGAATAGCTGAGCTAACAAATATACATTATTTTGCTTGGTAAATATACATTATCGTGGTGAACTGGCTAAAGCATAGCTTTCATGCTATCAATTTATTGAGGTACAACCCTCCAAACAAAGCCAATCTAACAAATATACATTATTGCAGTCGACCTGGTAAATATACATCATCTTGCTTGGTAAATATACATTATCATGGACAATGTGAAAAATATACATTGCCTTGCTTGGTAAATATACATTACTGAAGTCGACCAGTAGATATACATTATCTTGCTTAGCAAATACACATTGTCGTGAAGACTCAGCAAATATATATTGCCTCGTTTAAGCAAATATACATTGTCATGGATTACAAGTGGAAGAGCTTCCATGTGACTTATTGTTTGCAGCTTTCATGCAACCTATTATTCACAACTCTCATACGATATGTTCGATGTGCCAGCCAAGGCCCACTTAATTACCCACTGAGCACTCGAACTCGTGCTAGTTAAAACACAATCTGAGCATTCAATTTATTCTAATCAAGGCATAGTTCTCATACAACCTGCCATGCTTTCATGCGAGCTGCTAGTCATTCAGCATGATACATCATTTGTGGTTATGATTTATTGGTTATAGCCAGCTTATATAAGTTTATACAATCTATTTAGTTTTCCATTTCATTATCTATCATATTTTGCTTGTTAAGGTCGCATTGACTCATTAGGTGCTCTTTTCGCTTAACAATCATTGAGTTATGATTTGCAGGGATTTATCTATAACATCTTGCATGTTATTTTCTTTGGAACATCGAACATGATGTGCTTGGAAAGACAAGGAAAAGGCAAATGATAATGTTCCTTTCAACAAAGTAAATTTATACAAAGTTTAAGATTCGATACAAAGTTTGAAAGGGGAAACTCAAAAATAACAAATACTCTCAACTTAAGAAGTTGGACCTTCAAGAGCTGGACCTCTATAGGGCAAAAAGTTAGCAGGAAGAGTAGTAGGGTTGCCCGCCGTGTGACCTCCAACAGCTTCCATGACCTGCGAGCTACTTTCTTTTTGCATAGCACCTTTGGTAAAAGAAACTTTGGCTACAGACCTTGCATCCTTTTAAGGAGATCTGGCCTTAGTAGCCCTTTTCTTGAAGCGCTTGATAGCTTTAAAGGCTTCCACCTTGAAGAAGGAAAAGTCCATGTTTAGGTGCCGTTCCCACAAAGTAAATAAGAAGGAGGATGAGGTGTTTGATTTCACTTTCTCTGTTACCTTCATAGCTAGCTCCACAGTCTCTGCCTTCATCTAAGCAACCTCTTCCTGTTTTAGAGCAATCTTCCTCCTGGCTACTTCAAGTTCCTTCTCAGTAGCCTTAGCCCATCGAACAACAACTTTAACTAGTCACATCACTGCCTCAACACTCTGAAATGTCATGCTCAGATCATTCTTTGCTTTTAAAAGCTCGTCAATTGCTTTGTTGAGATTGACTATGACGGCCTTGCAACTTGCTACCTTACACGATCTAGCTACCTCAACTTTTTTTTGGGCAACCTTAGCATTCCTTGCCCTATTTTCCAGCTCCAGCACCTTCAAGGTCACAGTAGCCAAGTCACCCTCAAGTTTGGCATTCTTTTCTTCATAAGCCTAGAGTGACTCCCCTATTTTTACTATTCCTAGCACACCCTAGAAAGTTAAATGGGTCAAGTCAAATTACAAGGGAGTAAAGAAATCAAGGTGAAAGAGCATTACTTACCAACAAGCTGTGACGAGTTGTGTACCACATCAGCCTTCCACTTGGAACTTCCTCTACTTCCAACACTTGGGGACTAGTGCAGGGTCCCAAGATCGTCTCCATGTTCCTTTGGAGGAAGCCAAAATACTCCGGTGTGTTTGGGCCAAGGTTCAGTGGAGGCTCCTTAACTGCGACTTTGCGAGCCACCTGTTTCGAAAAGGTGCCAACCCTCTTCCTTTTGTTCACTTTTCATTTCTTGGTTAGGAGCTCAGATTGGGCTGTGACCTCAACCACCTCAGTCGCCTCAGGAAGCAAAGTGGAAGCTAACTCTTGTGAAGGCATCTCACTCAAGGTAGGAGGAGATTGATTCATAGTAATGGGAGTTACAGCAGCTTCAAGACTTGGTGAGGTCGGAGCAACTTTAAGACCTTCGAGCTCATTTGAGGGTGGCCTTCGAAGGATGAGCTTTACCATGTTCTCGTAGTCTTCAAAATGTGCTAGATCAATTTCCCTGACACCACAAGCTCTAATTTCTCTTGTGAGCTTGATGTTCAACGCAGGAGTGAGCCTATAGGAATGAAAAAGATTGTCGTCGAATCTCAGATCTTTTTTTAGACCATTTATAGTAGCGAATCAATGAAGCTCCTCAGCCTCTTCGACTTTTAATATTGGCTTCTCCTTGCCAGCCTCGGCTGTAAAAAATGAAAGTGTCAGAAACAATGACATGAATTTATGATAACTCGCTTAACCTCAGCTTGCTTACCAGGCATTAGAAAAAAATTGATGCTACGAAGAGGACACAAAGATGGGCATGAAACATAAAACTAATAAGTCTTGTTGTTCCCTACATTTGATTTGCCCTTGGTATCCCCCTAAGACCAAACCCTCTTGTAATTGGTATAGCGAGTCGAGAGGTAATAGATCCCATCCGGATAACCTGTACTTCTAATAAAATAAAGGTGGTGCAAAACTCTTACAGATGGTAGTGGAAGGTTATTTCTCAAATACATGAGTGCCAAAGAAGTGAGTCAGGAGTAGGAATTTGGGGTCAATTGAAAGAGGCAAAGCTTCAATCTATCCAGCAAATTGATGACATACGGATGAATAGGAAACCTGAGCCCAGCAGGGAGATGTTGGACTCTAATGGCAATGAATCCTCGAGTAGGATAGGCTACATGGTCACCAAGATAAGGTGCCATGAGATGATAACCTTTAGGGAAGCGATAATGTTCAACTATGTTTCAAAGTTCATCTAGCTTGATGGTCAAAGGGTAATGATTAAAGAACGAGTGGTCTAAAGAGCTCTAAGTGACCCACTGCCCCTCACTGGGGCCAAGTCGAGGAACAAGTCATTCAACGACCTCACCGCTCCTGGAAGCCATTCCAACTAAGGTGAATGCCAGCTCCTCATTTCGAGTTAAGGAGTCAGGCTCATCATCACTTCCTATTTGGTGACTTTGGTGCTTATGAACTGCAACTATCTATATAGAAGGATAAACAATTAGGTCACTTCAAGCAACTAGATCACTTCAAGCAAACTGTGTTGAAAAAGCTAAAGCCTCTCTCTACTAAAGAAAAATTCCCTATGCAGCAGATCATATGCACCTTAAGACACCATATTTGAGACCCAAACTATCGAGAACCTATGGGGCTCAACCAACAAAGCTTATCGGACTACTAAACCTTGGGAAAATGGAAAGTTGAATATAACAATCTACAGCCTCAAAATCGATAAACAATTTCTAGTAGTAGATGGGCACTCATTACTGGACTAGGCAACACTATGCCAAAGACTCATAAAACAAAGCATTCTAAAAGCAAAGGTCATGGGAAGGCTTACCGTATGAAGAAGACAATTCAGGTTCTAAAGTCAATAGGGCCAAGTTGGATTCTAAATAAGATGATCGGTCTTCAGTGACTACAATGGCAATATCAATGGAGGAGGAAAGTGAAACTGGAGGAAACAAGTCAAGAACTGGCGAGGCAAAACATTAGTTTTCAAAAAATAAGAGGGAAAAAGAAGGGTCTTCTCATCTAAAATGGCCTTGGTGGCTCTGGCCATTCGATTTAGGGACTTTTCAACCGCCTAAGATTTGATGGTCCAAAAAATAATCGGGCTCGGTCATTGATAACCATGGGAAGGTGCACATATTTAATGCAGCAATGATGGTATGGGTAGGAGAAACGATGAAATAAAGACCTAAACGACAACATGACACATTGCAGTCTCCAGCTTTGACAGTGAATTGTAACTCCCAATTCACAAAATGAACTAAAAGTTAAGGGGCTAATACTATAGATATTTTTTGGTACTATGCAAAATAGGCTGGCAAAAGCCTAAAAGGAGATAGGCCTAGATGGAGAAAGCCTAGCTCGCCTAAAGGCCAAGGTCACAAAGCACAAGCCCCAGATCACCAACCGCAAGCCCAGAGCTCAGAACACAAAACGAGGCCAAGGCAGAAGCCTCAGCTTGCTAGTGACGAGCCCCAACTCGTGCAACTAACAGTTCGTCCTGTATAAGCTCGAGATCACTAAACATGAGCTCAATATCAAAGGTCAGGAATGACCCCACATCAGGAGTCCCAGCTTGTGGGACATGTCACCTTGCCCAGCTAAAAGCTCTCAAAGGGTGAACCTGAAACAGGCATCCTTTCAAACCCAACTTGTGGGACCAGTTTGCAAAAATTAGCTTACAGGGGCCCACGCATGGAAAGCAATATGTAGAAGCTGATTTGCAAAAGTCATACTTGTCATATACATTTATTATTTAATATAATAGATTTACAATTTAGTAAATTACACTTGTAACTCCCAGCCTCTATAAATAGGACAGGGGAAATCATTGTAAAATAGTCTAGAAAACACATATTGAAACCCTATTGAAATTTTAGCAAATAAATAAAACAATGCCATGGATGTAAAGAGACCAATGCTAGCTGATTTTAGCCAAACCACGTTAAAAAAATTTTGGTGTTGATTTGGTTCTTCCTTCTTCCTGCTTTTGCTGATTTTCCTGTTTTTCACAACTAGATTGCAATTTGGGGATACAAGAACTGTTCAAGTTGACTGAGATTTATAACTTACCAAATTTCATAGTCAACAAAAACTAACTATGATGTTTAGTAAATCAGTACTGCTTTTGAAATCTATTTACCATGCAAACAAGTTCCAATCTAACATATATTAAATAAAATGTGTTGCTCAGATTCGGACTTCAATAGTGTTGATTTTATTCATATGATTTAAACTTCAGAATTTTGATTTCTATTTATGTGCTTCTAATCAAGATATGTTAGATACTTTATGATAATGAATATTTTTAACAAAATAGAGCCCAGATAATGTAGGAAAAAAAGCATATAAATATGGGCATATATTTCTTTATTTTATTGTTATATATAATTATTAAGGTATTATTATGTGATTTGATGTACTAATTTCACTTGTTCACTGTCTCTCTGTTTATTTAAATTCATCTTTTGAGTGTAGGCTAAGGATGAATTAATTTAATTCATCTGCAAGAAAGCGAGTTCGCTGGCAGAATCCTGCGAAAAAGAAAGAGATCATGCAGTAGGGCTATTCCCTGGACTTAATATTTTACGATGATGCATAGAAAATCAAGAAATCCCTCACGCAGACAGACATAGGTGATCACTTGTACAGACTGTTGATCCTGACAAACATGACCAAACAACTTATTCTTCCAGTTTTGGACTTTAAAACAGATGATGATAACTTCACAAAAAAGGGAATTCTGGTTAAGATGTACAAACTCATTTTCCAACTTTGGGTAAGTTCAAAAGCTTTGATCTTCTGTGACTTATCATGGAAGGAAAATTTTGTGAAATGAAGAGATGCGAAGGTAGGAGATGAAATTGGATTTCACTCGGATTCAGACAAAAAGCGGTTTGACTTTTCCGTTTTCAAAAGAGCTGTGCAGTGTAAAAATAGAAGACAATTTGCATCCACATCCAGAGATAATGCAGTGGGACTCTTCATCAGTTATGAATTCCAAAGATTTTGATTTGCTCTTTCTTATTGGCTAGACAATAGTTGTTGATCGTTTGCTATTCATGTTTTGTGGTATCTAATTTTTCTTTTCGTTTTCTTTTTTTCCTTTTTTTTGTGCTTTTCCCTTTCTATTCTTATGTAGTTTCTAGTGCTAAAAAAGCAGTCCAGGGTCTCTGTATTATTCCCACCTGAATTTTGGTAGTTTTTGGGTTTGCCCTAAAGGTTGTTCCAGTCTGAGT
>JANHAO010025438.1:0-11344 GCA_026873985.1 Saraca asoca
TATTTTAGCATCAAAATTAAAATGCAAATATATATGTATATATTCTTCATTCAAAATGCAAGGAATTAGAGCGCAAAAAAAAAAAGAAAAACACAAAATATTTCTAGAGAACAAAATAGGGGAAAAGTGTTTAGTTTAATCAAAACAGCAGGTAATTTTTTGTATTCAATTGTTTCCTTAATTTATATTTGATTAAGGAAAAATATGAAAAAATATTTTACAAATATAAATACAAAACATTTACAATTAAAAAAGTCCAATAATATTCTAATTAAATTCAATGAAATTTTCTTGAATGGTTTCATCTAGTGAATTTTTGTAAACTCTTTGTAACTCCTACTTTTCTTGATTCACTCCAACATTCTAAAACTCGTATCACTCCCACGTTCAAATCAAAACCTAAAGTCATAGAAACCACTTTTCCAAATTCTTGTTGGATTTGCACCTCAAATATATCATGAAAATTCATTGAAATATGAACAATGTCACCCATTTTAATAATAGCCTTCACATATTTCTCATTTTCAAATACGATCTCATGCAAATTCATCAAAGACTACCTATTCATTCCTAAATCACCAATCTTCATTTTCGTCACAAATTCCTTGTTGGAGGTGACATGAGGCAATTGTAATGGATTACTGATTCAGTAGTTAGGTTGGGCAGTGAAAGAGGGAAGTGGCAAAGAGAAATTAAGGTTGGTTAGTGTGATGAATTGTCATCAAATTTGAAGGCCATATAAACAAAAATAATGCCACATAAATAATCTCTCTTAAAAACTACCAAAATGTAGACAATGGGATTGAAATGAAACAATTTTAACATTATGGCAATCAAAATTAAAATTTTTAAACTAAAAAGATCAAAACCATCCAATGCTATTTTAGGATATCAAAATTGTAATTAAATCCATTATTTTCAATTTTTTTTTGTCTAATATGAATAAACTGTGGGATTCAATGTTCAAGTTATATTAATTTAACAATCAAATCCTTTAATTTCATGGTTTAATCTTATAACAATTCTAGAGAATATAAAAGAATCTAAATGCGGAAGCGTACCTGAATCCATTAATTAAGCAAACTGGGATAACTTGATCTTCCACTTGAAAATAACCGTCAGTTTGTATTCTCTAATGAAAACATTTCAAGAGAATTAAAAGTGTTGTCTCAAATGGGGACCAAGACCTTATTTATAGACTTTAAGTATGTAATATTTCTAATTTGACCCCTCAACAAATTATAAATATCACTTTGGTCTCAACATATTAATCTCATGACAAAATTATCCCTCAAGCCTTAAACTTTATTTCTAAATTAGACCACATTATTTAGGCTTATTAAATAATTGTCATACATTTTAATGTTTATATGTGTGGTCCCATATATATTAAATTTTATTCTAACATAAACTACATTAAAATATTTAATCTAGAAGCAAACAAAGTACTTAACTGACACGTGTCTCTCTAAAACATCTCTTTCTTCCCTTCGCGTTGTTCCACTCATGGTTTCCGAACACTTGTCCACCGCAGTCTCCTGTTTCCGAAGCTTTCATGCTCTCCATGGCACACTCTATTCTTCCAATCTTCTCTCGAGAGCGTTTCAGTTAATCGCCCAGACAGCTCATTCTCTGTGTTTTGATGGAAACCGTAGCCGCAACTCATCCCTTGTCTTATGTTTCCAAAGCTTTGTATTTGAATTTGTTCTTCATCTCACCCAGTTTCAACTTAATGCGTTGGTAATTTGCTTTCTCAATGTTTTTTACTGTTACAATTAAAAATCATATTTTATATTATTTTTTTACCATTACAATTAAATATGCTTAAGTTTTAGATATGCTAAGTTTTTTTTTTCCTGATAAGAGCAACTATTTTTATTCATGGCCATTAGTACAAGCCATTTAGGTTGTGTTTGGTATTAGTTATATTTTTTTATTCTTGAGAAAGTGAAATAGGAATAAAAGTTTTCCATATTTAGTACAAGAGATAAAAAATCATTCTCAAGTATAAAAAATGTTTAGGAATAAAATTTGTAAATGAAAGTTAAAAATTTTCACAGGTGGGAAAGAAATAATCTCAGGCATAAAAGATTCTAAAAAATAAAATATTTCTGAAAATAAAACATTACATGAACTAAACATACCCTTAGAGAGTATCTATTTTAAGTAGGGGTGAGAAATGATTTAAATGTATTTAATTAATAATAAATGGATTGACAATGATCAATTTATTTATTTATTTATAACTCAATTAAAATTTTATATAAATTATGAATTGACATGTGACCTATGCATAAAAGATTAGATCCAATACATTCATTTATCTATTCAAAAATGATTATTTTTATATTATTTTTTTTATTATTACAATTATATTTTCCTGTTATTATTAAAATATTTTTTACTATTAAAATTAAAAATTATATTTTAACTTTATCGTTAAAATAATTTTTGATTACTAAAATTTTAAATTATAATTTAAAAGTAGTTTATATGCACTACAAAATTGAAGAAATGACTAATAAATTAAGAATAAAATATTTTATATTGTCATATTTACCCTTTTTAACCTCAAAAGTTTTCTACATATTACATATACAATATATATAAAATTGAAAATCAATTAAATGTGATATGGAATTAGCATTTCTTTAAAATTTGAAACATATAAAATAAAAAAAAATGCACCTTATTTGAAATTAGTAGTTCTTTAAAAAAATTGAAAATTTACTAAAACAAACATCTAACTACTAATATTTAAATAAAAAAATTAAAACTGAGTATATTACATAAACAAATATTAATTGATTCTTGTCGACTGCAAATATCTTTACAAAGATCAAAATACTAGACATATTATTCTCTTTATCCTACAAAAAATGTTAAATATATTATATTTTTTTTATCTTATTTAAATGTTAAATATAAATATAAATAGATAAATAGTTATCAATGAATTGATTCAATATGACCCTTATTTAACAGCATCAATAATGACTCAACTCATAGTTATCCAAAAACTAATATACATTAGTTATAAAAATGATGAATATGAATAGATAAATGAATAGATGTCACAATTGTCAGGTTTATCAACATAAATGATTATGAATTTGTTATGGGTGATTTCTAAATAATGCAAAATGGGCTAACCAAGGCCCAACAAGAGACCGGCCCAATTAAAAAGAAGCCTAGAGCCGGGTTCACGTGATAAGGGCACCACATAGCCGATCGCATACCTAGAGTCTTGGATGAGGTTGAAGCAATAACCTCCAGCTCGCTAAGCAACGATCCCCCGATTTACTAAGACGAAGCAAACCTTTGCCCATCTTCCAGAAGGCATGTGCTAGCAAAACCAGAAGTGAGACCATCTCGCGAAGCGCGCATATCGTATAGTGCGATCCTAGGCTGTTAAAGTTGCTTATCCCCAAAGCTTGGGTACTGAACACCCAAGTTCAATCAATGGTTAGAGGCACATTCTCCTAACTGACAGATCAGCTCCAAGAACTTACACATCAGCCTCCTACAAGCCGACAAAGAGCTGCCTAGCATTAATAGCCATTGCAATAGATAAGGGAGGGGACCATTGTAAAATTACTCTTGTAACCTCCTCTATCTCTATAAATAAGGGAGGGGACCATTGTAATAGATAGGGTGAAATCTATGCAAAAACTCTGTCAAAAAGCAGTGAAAGAACACTGTAACTCTATCCCAATAAACAGACAAACCACCATTTTTAGTAAATAAGACCACCGTGGATGTAAGGGCTAAACTGGTTTTGGCTAAACCACGTTAAAAGCTCCGGTGTACATTGTTCTTCCTCCTTTTCTCTCTATTTTCTTGCTCTCATTCACATATCCCTACTTGTAGTTTGGGGGCTACAGGAACCATTCCTATTAACTGAGGTTTGAGTCCACTGAACCAAATTTCACCGTCAACATTTTGGCATTAGAAGGAGAGCTCCAATTATGTCTTCTCTCTCTGATTCACTATTAAGCTACAATGGTAAGAGCAAGAACCATTAAGAGCACTAGTGTCACTGCCGCCCAACCAGACGATCTTATAGAATAGCAGGGGTTAACACTGGGGGGCTCTATCCCCCCCGCTACAGGTGCCTTTACTGCCCCCATAGTAGACGCTGTCACTAACATGGCACCAACAACTCCCTATCAGCCTATTGCTTCTGAGAATGAAAGAGTTTAAGCATGGTTCAGCGTTAGGAGACGTTTGAAAACACCGTGAAAGAGTTGGCTGATGTGGTTAGAGTGTTGGCTCATGCCCAAGCCCGGGGCATACAAAGGCAAGTTGAGGCCACAATGCTTGGGGGAAGGTCCTAGTAGCTAAGAGTACAATAGGAGAAATCCCACCGAAGGGATTGTTGACAAGCTGGGCTTATTCATTTATACGATTCGCAATTTGAGTCGAAGGCCCACTGAGCTAGCAAGAGCAATGATCGAAGCTATCATCGACATGAAAAGTCACGACGAGAGGAAAGTTCAAGTCAGGTCGTGCATAAGGTCTCAGGTCATGATCGCTATTTCTGTGATCGGGAGAATTCAAAGGGTCGTCAATCCTTCAATTGTTGGTCCACAACTCGTGACCCTATCATCGAGGAGCTGCTTTAGAGGGTGCAACGGCTAAAAAAGAAACATGCGGCTCGAGACCAAGAAGATTATTACGAGGAAAGGACTCCATTTACTAAGGAGATCCAAACAGAACCTCTTCCCAGTAGATTTAAGATCCCTAACATCTCGTCGTACAATAGGAATAGTGACCTATATGACCACCTGGATGCGTTCAATGTCCAGATAGATTTACAAACAACCAGCCCACTGGTCAAATGTCGCACTTTCCTAGCAACCCTTGGGGAAATACCACGAACGTGGCTAAAACATCTACCAGCTTGTAGCATTCGCAACTGGGAAGAATATTAGACTAAATTTCTCGACCAATACAAGGCATTGAGAAGGCAGTTCACACTAGACTACCACCTCGCTACAATCTTTCAATAGAGAAACAAGTCGTTGAAGGATTACATTACCATATTTAGACATGAAATCAACAATATAGATAATCCTTCAGACGAAAGTATCCTCATGGCTATCTCAGCTGGACTCCGTAAAGATGGAAAACTGTATAAGGACATATAAAAGTCTCCGGTGAGGGACCTGGCTGAGTTCTATGAGTGAGCCACCAAGGAAATCAGGTGGAAGGAGGCCTTTAGTCCAAAGAAGTCTGATAGGGAAAATGGGAACAACACCTACAATGAGGACAAAAGTAGTAGTGGCAAGAATGAGCAAAGGAACCAAGGTGATGACTCTAGTAACCAAGCCGCGAAGAGGGTCAAGACTGAACAATCTCAACATCAAGGTTGCTGCAAAACTTATATTGTCTTTGCAAATACTCAGGACAAGATTTTTGTAGCTAAAAAAGATAGAGAAAACTTTAGGGAACCTCTGCCCCTTACAACTCCTAATAGGTATAGAGGTAACAGAAACAAGTTTTGCATATATCATAACGGAATCGGATATAATACTTCAGAGTGCTGGACACTCAGGGATGCCATAGAGGACCTCATCAAGAGAGGTCGCTTACGAGAGTATGTGGTAAAGCCTGTACAACAATAGCTTCAGCATCCTAAAGAGATTTTGACTAATAAAGACCATTTTTTGAATCTGTAAAATCATTTAGAAATTAATAAGAATATTCTAAATTTCTATACTAATCCTTGTGTGAAATTTTAGCGAATTACCATACAGAGAGGCAATCTATTCTCAGAACTAATTAAATCCAAGGGCACACGACCTGACCTAGTTACAAGATAACCATCTGACTACAAGATAGCCACCTAGTAACAAGATTACCACCCGGTTACAAGATAGCCACCCGACTACAAGATAGCCACTCGGTAATGAGATTACCACTCGATTATAAGATAACCACCCGGCTACAAGATAGTCACTCGATAACGAGATTACCACCCGATTACAAGATAATCACCGGCTCCAAGATAGCCACCCAGTAACGAGATTACCTCCTAGTTACAAGGTAACCACCCGACTACAAGATAGCCACTCCGTAACGAGATTACCATCTGGTTATAAGATAACCACCTAGCTACAAGGCAATCATTCGAACGTAAGATCACTAACCTCTCTGTGAGAAGAAGATTGTGAGAAGAAGATCGCCATCTTAAGCAAACATATGACCAACTTCTGAATGTTATGTCTATTTAAGTTGCTGGCTTCCAAGCTGAAGCCCTCGAGGCTCATTTCGGTATGGCTGTCAGCTTCCCAGCCAAAAATACAATTCTCATGTGACCTACTATTCGTAGCTCTCATGCAACCTACTGTTCACAGCTCTCATGTGACCTACTATCCATAACTCTCATGTGACCTACTATTTGTAGTTCTTATGCGACCTATTGCTCACATCTCTGATGCAACCTACTGCTCGTAGCTCTCACGTAACTTCATAATAATCAAAATGCCCCCATGTGATCAATTGGTCATCCAACGTGGCACATATCCTTTAATATGATTTACTAACGCACATCTATTTATACAAGTATTTTCTTTATCATTATTACCTAAGGTTAATTTACCTATCGATCATTCATTTTACCCAATGATTATTGAGTTATGGTTTACAGGAATTTACCTATGATAATCAGCATGATATTTTCGACAGAAGATCCAAGGTGATGCACCTAGAAAGACAAAGGAAAAATAAAAAAGTTCATTTTAGCGTTTCCCTTGACAAAGGGGGAATACAATCCAGGATCAGATATAAAGTTCAAAAAATGAAGTGTAAAATTACAAAGTCAGATCCTAGGGAGCCTGATATCTGGAGGCTGAACTCTTTTGGGAGGAAGGATCGGCGTGTGAGGTGAGCTGGTTATCTTTCGTTTGACTGGTAGGAAGCTCTGCAATTTATAGGCTATTTTCTCCTTGAGTCGCACCTTCCGTAAGAGGAGCCTTGCTCGTAGACCTTGCACTTTTATGGAAGGATCTGGCCTTAGTAGTTTTCTTATTTTTGAAGCCTTCAATAGCCTCAAAAGCTTCCGGTCCAAAAAATGAAAAGTCCATATCTGAATGCCACTCTCATAGAGTGAAGAGGAAAGAGGATGAGGTATTGGACTCCACATTTTTTACTACCTTCGCCACCAGCCTAGTAGTCTTAGCTTTTACCTGAGCAACCTCTTCTTTCTTCTGAGTGATCTCCCTCCTCACTGCTTCCAGCTCCACCCTAGTGACCTTAGCCCATCACGATGTAGCTTCAAATTTTTGTGTCACTGAATCGAAGCCCTAGAGTGCCACATCTCGATCACTCCTTATTTTGAATAGTTCCTCGATTACTTTGCTAAGCTTAGCTTCAACAGCCTCGTGATTCACCATTTCATGAGCTTAAGCCTCTTCAGTACCTTTCACCTTATCCTTTAGCTCCTAGATTTTGGCATTTGTAGTAGCCGAATCGACCTCGAGCCTAACATTTTTCTTATCCCAGGCCATGAGTGATTCTCTCATTTTTATGGCTCCTAGCACACTTTGAAATGTTAAAATGGTTCAAGTCACACCTTGAGCAAGTAAAAAGATCAAAGCAAAAGGAGATCACTCACCATAAGTTTATGACAAGCAATGAAGTTTATCAGCCCTTCGCTTGATGCTGCCCTTGCCTCCAACACCCGAGGGCTGGTGTAGGGCTCCAAGATCTTGTTAGCATTCCTCTGTAAAAAATTGAAATGCTTTTGAGTCCTTCAACCGAGGCTTAGTGTGCACTCTTCAGTTGTAGCTCCACGACCCACCTACTTTGAGGAGGACACAACCTTCTTTCCTTTATCTACTTTCTGTCTTTTGGTTAGGGGCCCGTCTTTTGCCACCTCGGTCGCCTCAAGCTACGGGGTGAGGGTCGGCTCCTATAAGGATGACACTATTGGAACAGGAGGAGAAAAATCTGTAGCAGCAGGGGCTTCGACAACCTCAGGTCCTGGTAAGGTCTCGATGACCTCAAGCTCCTTAAACTTGTTAGATGTCACCATGTTCTCATAATGTTCAAGATTTGTTGGGCCAATTTCTTTGATCTGGAAAGTTCCAATTTTGCTAGCAAGCTTGATGTTCAATGCTGGGATAAGACCGTAAGAATGGAGGTCATTTTCATCGAATTTAGGGTCATTTCTCAAGTCACCTATCGTAGTGAGCTGCCTTAAAATCTCGACTCTTTAGTTGCAAGTGTTGGCTTTTCTTTGCCAGCTTTGTCTGCAAAGATAAGACAATGTCAAAAATAATGACAAGAATTTGTATTAGCTCACATGATCATGGCTCACTTACTAAGCGTTAACACAAAATTAAAGTTATGAAGAAAATGTAAAGATAGGCATGAGATATATAACTATTGGGTTTTGTAATGCCTAACATTTGATTTGCCCTTAGTGTCTCCCCACAACAAAATCCTCTTGAAATCAGAATTTTAGGTTGAAAGATAGTAGAATCCATCTAGGTAACCCGTATTCTTAATGCTGAAAAGATGACACAAAATCCTCACAGACGGTAAGGGAAAATTATTCCTCAAGTACAAAAGTGAGAGCGAAATAAGCTGGGTGTAGGAGTTCGGGGTTAGCTAGGGTAGGCTGAGTTTTAATTTGTTGAGCAAATCAACAATAAATAAGTGTATTGGAAACTTAAACCCAGCCATGAGATACCAGGCACTAATGGCAATAAACTTATGGGGAGGATGAGCTGCGTGGTTGCTAGGGGAAGGAGCCATGAGATGGCAACCCTTTAGGAACGAGTAATCTGTGATTATATTGTGAAGTTTGTCTAGACCTGTGGTCAAAAGATAATGACTAAATAGCAAGCAATCTGAAGAACTCACAATGACCTGTTGCCTCTCGCTAGGGTCAGGTCATGAAATAGGTCACTCAGCGACCTCACTACTCCTAGAAGCTAGTCTAATAACCAAGGTGTGTGCCAACTTTTTGCTGTGAGCTGGAGAGTTAGGCTCGTCATCACTTCCTACTCGATGGCCTTGACGTCTATGTGTTGCCATCTATACAAAGCAAAGAAAAAAGAGAAAGGATGATCAGTCACTGAAGGCAAACCATCCCTAAAATGACTATCCTAACTAAAGTTTTCCTACACAACAAATCACACACGCCATAAGCCACCATGTCAAACTCAAACTACCAAACTTGGGGGGCTTAATCAACAAAGCCTATCAGACTACCAAGCCCCGGGAAAATGGAAAGTTATATCCAATATCCCACAAGCCTTAAAACTAGCTAGAAAGTTCCTAGCGGCTTATAAACTATCAATACTAGAACTGGCAGTGCAATTCCAGAAATTCATAAAATAGAGCATTCTAGAGGCAAAAATCTAGAGAAAACTCACCCTGTTGGATGAATGAACCAAATCCTAAAATGGATTCTGGGCAGAGTGGTTGATTTATGGTAATCGTGAAGGTTGAATTAATGAAACCAAGGAATGAAATCAGAGGCTACTCAAGAGCTTCTGATACAGAACAATGATTTTTGAAAATGAAAGGAAAAAGAAATAGCCCCTCAGCTGATATATACATAGCCCAAGTAGCCCAATCGTTCGATTTAAAGACTGATCGTCTACCCACAATCCAATGGCCTAGAAAGTGACTGGTTTCAGTTGCTCGTCATAATGGTAGTCTTAGGAAAGCATGCACATTTAATGTAGTAATGATGACCTGGATGAGTGAAAAGACAAGATAAGAGAGTCCAAGTAACAATATGGCTCTCTATGATCTCTGGCCTTACCTAGCAAATTTCAACTCACAGCCCGTAAAGCAAACTAAGAGTTCGGGATGTTAACATCAGATTTTGGTAATGGTCCAAACTTCGGCCAACGGGGGGATTATTCAGGATCTCTAACCTTAGGCTGGTTCAAATAAGATAAATCAACAGGATACAAAGAGAAGAAGGGAAAAGCAATATCATGACCCGCCCAGGGGGTCCGTGATCGGCGTAGAAGGTCACCTGTAAGAAACCTCCTACAAGCCTAACTATACATTTTGACCTTTTTATTACATATTTATTTTTATCAAAAATTTGGCAGAATTTCCCTTATAAACTAAATGCCCAGGCTCAAGGCCTTAATACATAATAAAGGCCACATGCCCATTAGAACTTGTTTAACAAATAAACATTTATACAGTGGCCCAGACTAAATAACATTAATCTATTGGGCACCTAGAATTCAATTACAAACGTACTACAATAGATATTCTTACTAACAGTCAAATTATATCTATAATTTATACATAATGCAGATAAATGTTATGAGCTATACGCTCAGTGAAACACACACAGACACCAATCAATCCCATGGTGGCTCAGACTAATTGTTCATTTTATTGACTATACAAGCTTAAAATAATACAGATTTATTATTTAACTAATTACTGTTTATATACAGATACTATGGTATATATTTCTTGATATAACTTTTTCATAAAGTCAATATTTATATATCAAATAATTTATTCAAACTGGATTTCTTTTCTCTAAGGATTTGTCAAGTGGATTCAGATAATTCCTATAGGTAACCAGAACTGATCAGATCACCCCTATATCATCCACAACACTATTCAGATATTTTATTTTATTCCGCCTTCCCTCTTATTGTTCCTACAGACACCGGGTAGTTACAAGTGCACTTGAGGATTTCTTGTGAATAGCTAGTGGTTCCGGACCCAAAGGAATCCAATAGGGAACCAGAACAGATCTCCATGTTTATCAAAATAACACTAGTTTAGATCATTCCCTTATTAGTCCTATAGAACAGATATACACAGGTGCACTTATGGGTTGCTCAGGAATTACCCATGGATCCTCAATGAAGTTAATTATGTTAAATACTTTTTATAATAGATATCAACGCCTGGATACCGAGGAGAACTCCTATTGGTAATCAAGACATTATTGATATTCTCTTCTTCACTGTTTATAGATATTAAATATTCGTATTCCATAATTACTTTACTTTTCTCGTAACCGCCCCTTGGGCTATTATTGATGTTCAGACTATTTACTGTATTTCCCAGCCATAGAGGCTGTTTACAGATATTATCCGATTACCAATAGAATTCCAGTGAATCCAGGTCCTCACACTGTTTGAAATGTGACTTTTTCATTATATAATAATATAAGAGTATGTGTTATTAAATACATAATACCTCAGAATTAAATCATCATCGGTATTTCAAGTTACTAAAATTACTACTTTATTATTTAACAAGATTACTTTTATCACAAGACAACATTTACAAGGGTGAGACTACTTACTCACCTCCAAAGTGTAAACTTATAGAAATTTAAGTA
>JANHAO010025439.1:0-11347 GCA_026873985.1 Saraca asoca
ACTAAGAATAAAAACTAAAGAATTAAAAATTAAAAATTAACATTATATATATATCATGAAACCATGATTAAAAATTAAAAATAAAGTAAAGATTCACCATGTATATTAAAAAAATTTATTAGTTACTGTTCACATGTAATCTCTAGTATATAAAAACAGCTAATGATTGCATAATTTTTAAAGTACTATAAAAACATCAAATTAAAGCTAGTCAGTTGTGGGCATTTGGTTTCTAATATTGTATCTTACTCGCTCCATTTGCCTAATACCTTCTTGATTTGGTTCCTCCCATGTGACATATTCAGGTATATCTTCATCTACCTCAGCATCACAGTCTAATTCAACATTCTCATTAAATAACAGAAATTCTTCATCACCTGTATCATGCCTTCTTATGAAATTGTACAAAGCCATATAAGCAACAATAATGTGAGTAGATTCTCACATTCGCTTCGTACATTATATGTAGTTTAGGTCTCAATTGGATCAGTAGATAGAATAAGATGGATAAAATATTTATTTGATAGATATCGTAAAAAATATTTATTTTTTTTAAATATCATCCATGGATTTTGGCCCGATCTATGCCGGCCCGCCCGTTTAACACCCCTATATTGATGAGAGAGGAGTACGGAAGAGTCTGATATTCTCCTCACGGTACTACAGGAGTAGAAGAGGACACAAGCCTTAGAAAAAATGAAGGACATTTGAAAGAGATTTTCACAGTTATAGAAAGATAATTTTGTCCATAAAACACCAATCATATGACTTTCGTATAAGCTTTTTTTTATAAGCTTCTCCATGAAACTTATTGAAATAAGCTAAAATGAGCTTATAGAAGGATCATAAGCTATTTTTATAAGATTAAACAAACACATAACATTTTTTATCTTAAGTGCTTATGTGATAAGATAAGCTGTAGATAAACTCTCCCAAACGCACCCCAAATCCAACCTAAAACCTTCGTTGTAACCTTAATATCTTATTTGTTATTTTTGTTATTCCAAAATCCTAAATAATAATTTGATATTTGTTTCAAATCCAACTTTAGATGATAAGGAGGAAGTTTGGCAAATAATTTTTTTATCAACATTTAAATAATTTGAGTGATTTTAATTGATCAATCCGTTAATTTGCATGTATGGTAAATAGTTTCTTTTAGTTAATTGGATCTCAATCCGTCAATTTGAAAAAATTGAAGAACTCATCCTTTTGAAGCAATAAATTTACATTTAGTGTGTGAAATATTATTCTTTAAAAAAATAATAAATTATTATTATTAAATCTTATAAACAAATCTAACAAACAATAAATTATAATAATTTATTTTTAAAAAAATTTAATTCTATCAATAATACATTAAAATTTAAAATATTATTAAAATAAAAAATATTTAAATAAATCATAAAATATAACCTATTTTTTATTTGTTGTATAAATAATGAATAATAAATATATATATATATATTTTATTAAACATCTTTATATAAATAATTATTGCTATTAATGAATTAAATATAATTAATATAATTAAATTAATTACTACAATTAATTATTAATGAATTGTTAATATAATTAATTAACTGCTAATAATCATCAATCGTAATCATAATATACATCTCGATATCTTGTAAACTTAATCAATTGCTGGGCACATGGCATTTTATTAGTTAAGCAGATAATGATTTATGCCAAGAATGCTTTCATAATTGCTTCTTTTCATTGATTGATAAACATTTTTCAGTTAAAAATAATAACGAAGTCAGTGTATATTGAGTCTGAACACTTCCCAATTTAGACACACTACTTTATATGCTTTCACTTTGTTGTTGGCCAAATTTTCAAATCAATCATCATGGTTGGTTCAAAGCATGATTATCACAAGAAAACGAGATGTCTGAAAACTTCAGGGACGTTTAGTTTTAGGAAATATTTTCTATTTTTATTTCTTATTTTTATTTTCAAAATTTTAAATTTTAAAAAATATGTTTGATTTAATTTATTGTTTTCTAAGGAATGAAAATAATAAAAACATGTTTAGTTTATTTATTTTCAATTAATAAAAGTTTTGAAATTTATAATAATATCATTTTATTTTTATCTTTTGAAAATGAAAATGATGAAAATAATTTTTTTTTATTTTCAGTTTTTAATCCATTTTAAAAAATATTTTCAAGAAATATTTTCAACAAAATTATATCAAAGATATTTCTAATTTTATTTTATGTTTTCATTGAAAATGAACATAAGAAATAATTAAATCAAATGTACCCTTAAGGTCTCCAAGAAGAAACAAAGGTTAAATCACAATAAATTAATAGTTTTTTTTTTAATTTTTTTCACAAAAAAAGGGATCTGATTTGAGTTCAGTAGAACCGTTTGCAATGGACATTGGGTCTATTTTTCCTTTTTAAAAAAAAATTATTGGGCATAATGTTTTCTTTTAGTGTCTATTGACGTTGGAATTTGGTTCGTATGGATAATCCCAAAATCCAGCTAACGGGAAGATGAGGTCTGGAATTCTAAGCTGCTTCCGAAGTGCGAAAGGGCGAAAAGGAGGGAAGAAGAAGTGTGGCATGGTGTTTTTAACATAGTTCGGCTAAATTCAGATAGCACTGGATCCTACGTTCACGACGGAGATTTTATTGATATTCAGAATCATTTTTACAGAGTATTGGCTTATAAAAATGCCGGCCTCTCCCCTCTTTTCTAGCAATACATTCCTATTTACAAAGGAAGGAGGAGTTACATACATTAATTACAAGCTACAGTTGTGTTACATCAAGAAATAAATGAAAAAGACAGTAAAAGGCTACAATCCGGTTGTTGCAGGATATAGGCTGCAGGATAGGCCTATCTTGTTGGCTATGGACTTGCGTTCATGAGCGTCTTCAGCTTGGTGCGGTCTTATCGTGTGGGTGTTTGTCATCCCGAGCTGGGATTCCTAGCCCGGGGTCATTATGGAAATTACTGTAGCGAGTTGTGTGCTACTGTAGCGAGCTCGAGCAGAATGATCGACTTTCTAATGAGTTGGTCATCATAATCACCTCGTTGTCTCGTTGTCTAGTAGCGAGTGAGGTAAAGTTCGCTGGGCGCTCTCAATGAGCTAGACGATCTAGCTTCTAGTGGGTTTGGATCTGTCGCATTCTTTTGAGGCTGTTTTTTGCTTATAACATAAGTCCCCCCAACTCTCGATTATAAGTCTTCCGAGGCTCGATTCGTATCTTCAATCAGTGTCCTTCCATGATCAAAGTTTCGTTTCAGACATCTTTTCACTCTGCTTTAGACCATGCTTTCTTTTGTTTGCCATTTTTTGCCATTGGCATGGCATTATCGCTGGTTTTAGGCCGTCGGATGAAGATCAGTTGGATTTCTTCTGAATTCTTCAAAGGGCTGAGCAGGTCTTTTTATAGTCTGAGGGGGTTCAGAGAAGTTCAATGGAGGAGATTGATAAGCCTCCTGTGTTCTGGTGTATTGGCTTTCGATGAAGCTCGTTGAAACATGGATGGTTTATTGTAGAGTATCGGGAGGCATGGATAGTCTGTTGCATGTGGTTTCGTTACAGGATCTGTCTGGTGAGCTCCTGGGGGATCTTGGCCTATTTTCCTCGGCGTTGCTTGTGGTACTGCTGCTTGGCCAGTCGATTTTTTACGACTTTTTGAATTGCTCGGGGTCTGGCTCAGGAGGGCACGCCGGAGGAATATAAGCAGGAGCAGCTGGAGGTCACTGTCCTTCCTGTAGGGATGAGCTCACTAACTGGCCTTCTGTTCTTCTTGTAGAAATGGTAGTGCCAAGTCTTTGAGCTTCTTGCCTTTGTTTCTGCATTTCTTCTTTTGATGTAATTTTTCCTTTCTGAGGCTTTTTGTTGTAACTTTTGGAGTTTGTAATGGATGCTTAGTGCACCACTGTATATACATTTCTGATGATTAATGAATGTTTTCTTTGGCCAATCGGTTGCACTTTAGTTTTTTGCCCTTTATCTGGTTATTTTCAATGAGTGAGAGTCAGGTCGCATGTGAGCTACGACTGATGAGAAATCTAGTGTAAATCATGAATCTTTGGTCGTATGCTAGTCGTGATTGTGTTGCATGAGAGTTGCGACAAGTTCATTATGGTGTTCTTGCTATGTGGCGAGCTGGCCGTCCATCATTTAGTTTGAAAATACTGTCGTGGTAGGCTCATGGGCCATCTCACCCTCGAACGTGAGGTAGGCTCTAAGCCGTCTTACCCTCAGCTACGAGGTAACCTTTAGAGTCATCTTGCCCCTGGACAGGCTTTGTGTTTGTGCTATCGTGAGATAGGCTTTGGGCCGTCTCACCTTTGAATGCGGGGTAGGCTCTAGGCCGTCTCACCCTCGGACAGGTTTTGTTTTTATTAAGATGACGGCTTGTCGCATAGCAAGGTCGCACGTGAGTACCATAGCGAGCTTGTTGTTTCGTGGTCGGAAGATTTGCACTCTTTGTCATAGTTCATGGAATGTGGCTTGTTTTGGATGTATCGACGGGGTAGGCCTTGTGTCGTCTCACCCCCAAATGAATCTTTTGCAATGACAAAGGGAAAATTTTTTTGTCTAGACAATACTTTTTTGGCCAATCGGTAACTTGTATTGATTTGACATACAATAGTTAATGCAACTTATCGCCATTGATAACAAACGAATGTTACAGGATTAGAATATGGTTCTGACGGAGGGTTCAGGCTCTCGGGTGACAACTCGCTGAGCCTGTAGAGCGCTCTTCCTTAGTGGCGTTATCACGTAATCCTGTAGTCGGCCTCTCCTGATGAGATCTTCAATGGCGTCTTTCAATGCTCAACACTCTAAGGTGGTGTGTCCAGCCTTATTATGGTAAGTGCAGAATCTGCTTGGATCCATAGACTTGGCACTGGCTCTCATCGGTCTGGGCCTTCCAAAGTCCTCGCTATTCTTTTTCATGGCAAAAATTTTATCTTGTGTGTCGGACAGGATGCTGTAGCTTTCGAAGCTTCCTTCGGGTCACTGAGGCTTCGCTTTCTTAGCGAGGTGAGGAATGGGGTCATCGTGACTCTCGCTACCCCTCTTTTTGCTCGTGGTAGGACTATTGGGGTCCACTCTGTGTCTACGCTCCTTCATTCCAAAGCTTTCTTCCCATTTTATTTGTTTGGCAGCAGGCTCGTAGAATTCAACGAGGTCTTGAGCTGGGGACTTGTAGAGGCTTTGGTATAATTTACCGTCTTTGTGAAGTCCTGCTGAGATCGCTATTAGAATACTTTCCTCTGAAGGATTTTCCACTGAGTTAGCTTCGTGCTTGAATCGAGCTATGTAGTCTTTGAATGACTCGCCCCTACGCTGGAAGATCATTGCGAGATGGCAAACGGGCACAAGCTATTTCTTTAATGCCTGATATTAGTCTACGAACTTCTTTTGGCATTCTTCCCAGCTTTCGATGCTACGAGCCAAGAGGCTCCTAAACCATGCCTGAGATGTTCCCCTTAATGTAGTGGGGAAAATGTGGCATTTCACTAGAGGGTCAGTGGTCTGGAGGTCCATTTGAGTATTGAACGCATCCAGGTGGTCGTTCAGGTCGTTGTTCTCATCGTATAACAGGATCATGGGCACTTTGAACTTCTGTGGGAGAGGTCGCATCTTGATCTCCACAGAAAATGGAGAGCTTTACTCACGGCGAGGCTGATGGCTTTGAGGTCGCGGATACTTTTCTAGCCGCTCGAGCCTTCGGAGGATTTCTTCCATTATCCGATTGCATGTCTCAGACTGAGGGGTAGAGCTCCCTACTCGTTGCGTGCCCCCCAGTTGCTGACTATCATGGTCTTCGTAGGTTTCCTTCTGAGCCTCTTTACGAAGCTACTAGAACTGTGCCACGATTTCTTCTTGTCTTTGCGTGCTCTGAACTTGGCCCTGCACCAGAGTTTTGAAGGTTTCAACTAGCTCTCTTATCATGATTTTGAGCGTCAAGTGGTTTGTGCCTCTAGAATTTTAAGAGCAGCAGTAGACTGTTGGTGAGCCTCGCGACGGGAGTGTTGGTCTGCTGGAGGGCTGGAGTGGTTGAGGTCCGAGTAGTTCTTCCTCTCACCATTTTTGAGCTACAATGGAGACTTCAAAGAGCAGATTGATACCCACATGCGGTGCCAAAATGTTGACATCGGAATTTGGTTTGTACAGATGATCCCAAAATTCGGCTAACGAGAAGATGAGTTCTGGAATCCTAAGCTGCTTCTAAAGTGCGAAAAGGCGAAAAGGAGGGAGGAAGAAGTGTGGCACGTGTTTTTAACGTGGTTCGGCTAAATCTGGACGGCACCGGACCCTACGTCCATGATGAAGATTTTATTAATATTCAGAATCATTTTTACAGAGTGTTGGCTTATAAAAATGCAGACCTTTCCCCTCTTTTCTAGCAATACATTCCTATTTATAGAGGAAGGAGGAGTTACATGTATTAATTACAAGCTACACTTATGTTACATCAAGAAATAAATGAAAAAGACAGTAAAAGGCTACAATCTGACTGTTGCAGGATATAGGCTGCGGGATAGGCCCCTTTTGTTGGCTGTGGACTTGCGTTCATGAGCATCTTTTGCTTCATGCAGTCTTACCGTGCGGGGTGTTCGTCATCTTGAGCTGGGATTCCTAGCCCAAGGTTGTTATGGGAATTGCTGTAGCGAGCTCGGTGCTGTTATAGTGAGGTAGCGAACTCGAGTAGAATGATCAACTTTCTAACGAACTGGTCTTCATGATCACCTTGCTGTCTCGTTGTCTAGTAGTGAGTGAGATAAAGTTCGCTGGGTGCTCTCAGCGAGCTAGACGATCTGGCCTCTGACGAGTTTAGATCTATCGCATTCTTCTAAGACTGTTTTTCGCCTATAATAGTGTCTTTCATTCCTTAAATGTTATATTCACTAAAAAAAAAAATAGTATATTTCATCATCTTAAATTGGATTAAGAGAAAAATACGTTAACATTTTTATTAATATAGTAATACTTGATATTATTTTTAAAATTTTTTATTTTTAATATTCTGAGTATCAACTCGAAATGTTAAGTATGTTTTATATAGTCTATTATATATATAAAAAAATAGACAAAGCAATACTGAATTTACACAAGTAAGGGGTTTAGGTTTATTCCTACTAAACACCTTAAAAATCTCAAACCCAAAATATGTTACAAGGGATTCAAACTAGCATAATCAGAGTTTTGGTCTTACAATATATATCGTATAATACATAAATAGATGATATTATACAAAATTTTATTTTATTTCCTTTAACATACAAATTGAATCTAAATTATATTAAATTAGTAATTTTTGTTAAATTGAAAATAAAAAATCTTAATTAACGTTAAAAAAGGAAAGTATATATCATAGGACTTACACAGGATGTGAAAATATCTCTAATTTTGTTGTCAGCATCATGGGACTTAATAATTTTCATGTATTGCCAGTGTCAACTATGATTTTGTTTTTAATTTGAATGAAATTATCAATTTAAATGTAATTTAGTCTAATATAAACAATATAAAAAAAATAAATTTTGTATTTAATGAGAGTGAAATGCACAAAATTTGTAAATTAAGAGGATCAAGTTTGTAATTTAGCCATATATTTTACTAAATACCGAAGCACACTAACTAATTATCTTATGCAACCGTGCATGTCGGAATTGTGATTACCATTGCTTTTACTGGGCATATTTTATTAAAAGCAATATGATTTTTTATTTTTTTTATAAAAGATTAAATTTTTTTTGAAGACTTTTGGGTTATTAATTTAATCATTGATATTATAATATTGAGTAACCCTTTTTTTCTTCAACATGAAATTTAATTTTTCTCATTTTTATTTTTGTGAAATATTTTTATCAATTTCATTTTTATAAAATATTAATTTCTTCAAGTTCATTTACAAAGAAATTGAAATTGGATAAACTAATCTTTGTAAGAGCACTGATCAAAGAATAAAATCGGACAAATTAATATCTTATATAGACAAAATTAATTAAAAAAAAAGCTAGACCTATAATACATTTTTATTATCTAGGACATCCACACCCTGGACACAGACATTTTTTTAACCATCAAATTTGAGAATAAATAATTGGACAGCAGGAGTTTTGTTAAGGGAAGCCAATTTAGTAGGTTTTAGCCTTCAACATTTATTTAAATCAAGTAAAGACATCAATGTCATTAATTTGAAAAAAGTTGTTTCCTTAATGGAGTAAGACTTAGGTTTTGAAAATTAGAATTAAAAATGCAACAGCTATTTGAATATTCAGTGATGAAGGTGGCTCGAACTAAGATAAAAAATATATGATCACATCAAAATGAATCAGGCCTAATGGACTCAAAAGATGGGGTATATGTAATGGATAGGCCCAATGGATTCAAAAGATGGGGTGATATGCAATGGAAAGGCCCAATGGACTCGAACAGAAGAGGTACGTCAAATGTTATTGCTAGACAATCAATATGTGGAGATGAGTATTTTGAAAATAATTTTACAAGTTAATCAGAATTATTTTTGAATTGATTTACTGAACAAAGATAACCAAGAATTACCTAAGTTGACCAAATGATGAGCTTAGTTCAATTAGATCAAATTTTATTCAATTGTTGAATTTCACTTGAACTTGGTTAACGGAATAATGGTAAGGACAATATGCACTAGGTTGACCAAATGATGAGCTTGGCGTTGTGACTTTGTGACTGATTGGTAAGTGCAATAATTAGTGAAAGGTGATGGTAAGTTATGCTTAAAATAATGTCATATTGTCTAGTTAGGGTATTAATTGGCATTACTATTTTATATTAAGATTGATTAATAAGGTTAATTAGAGAGTGTTATATTTATATCCAGAAATTTTAATTTAGAATAGCAATACATATATGAAAAAAAAATATTATTAAAAAATAAATATTTAAATAATACTACAATTATTATTTTTTCCATTTTTCTTTTTATGTGTGTCAATATATGTTGTAAGTGAAAATTTTAAGTATTTTAACTTTTATTAAAAGGAAAATTGTTTTCTTTCAAATAAACTGGGAACAAGTTTATGTAAATTATGAGGGTAAAGTGTGTAACTAATAGATATTTAATGTCACTATTACATAGATGCGTAGAAACGATTTGTGGGGGTAATTGCCCCCACTACCCACAACGCGAATGCGCTCCTTGAATCACTGCAACAAAACTTGTATTTAGCAGCGGTTTAATTACGGTGATTCTCTGAAATCGCCACTAAATACATGACGGATTGTTATAGTCAGTTTTTAACAACTGTTTTGACACAACCTCCGCTACTTATCGATTTTTAATTCAAGCAAACCGTGGCTGTTAAGAGCTTTTGTTTCTAATTTAATCCAAGTTTTTCTACCTGATCACGAAAGTCCAGGCTATTTTGTTCTTCCCCTTTTCTTTAGCGTTCTTCGTTTCTCCTTTACCCAATCTTCCTCAATCCCAGTCTTCAGCTACAAATCTAAGCAGGTAAGAAAGTACTCCCCTTTACTTGCTTCGTTTCATTTTCCTACGTCTCTCCCTTTTGTGTTATCCCACTTCTCAGCTTCTTCTTTGCTCTGCTTTTGTGTTTTAATCCAAGCAGGTAAGAAATTGCTCTGGTTTGTGTGAAATTGCAAAACGCATCTGTTGTTTTTGTATTTGTGTTTTCTGTTCCATTTCGTTGATGCTTCCTACTAATCAAATCACTAGCTTTTTTCTGCTTTCAATCAGTAGGCTTTCTTATTTGCTTTTTCTTATTATATTGTTTTTGTGTTTTCCATTAGTAAGAGCTTCACTTAACATTGTTATAATTTGCAGAACTTGACTGGAAATACAGGCTTCTTAAAGACTAAGCTCAATATAATCTGTGAAGCTGCTGAAAAGATAGCAATCAGTTCTCTAATTTCATTAGATATTTTATTTCCTTTCCATGAGATTTGGTCTTCTCTTTTAGACTCTTTCTCCCTTCTGATTCAGAAGTTTGGCCTTGTAATTTGAAATTAGATTCAGATCCACACCTCTAAACCTTAGTTTTGGTTTCCTGCATCATGTACTGTGATTTAGAAATCTCCTATCCAAATGATTTTACTTGTATTAAACTTCTATTGATATTCTTTTGCAGAGAAAGCCAGACATTCCTATTGCAACTGGAAGCCAAATCTAGGGGGTTAATGAGTTGTTAGGAGGTAACTTTGCAGAGAGATTCTCCATTACTGTCTATATTTCCTATTTGTAAGTTGTAACTTGTCAATTCTGTCTTTGTTGTGACCTCTTTTAATTGATTTTAAATTTAAAAAGGTGGAGATGGGACAGGGACAATCATAGAAATGACTGCAGAGTTTCAGTGAGACAAAATCACATATCCATTTTAGATAGTACTAGTCCCATTCAGTTCAGATGTAGTTTATTCGTAACATGCACATTTAACACTGTTTCAGGTCTTGCAAAACCTAGCTTGCATGCACTCTCGGAATTTCCATTAAGGTTCAGTTTGTTTGATACTTAAAAGACTTTTGACTTGATATCTGCATGTGTCTAAATTGTAGCAGAAGTATGCTCCATGAATACTTCTGTTACCTTAGTTTGAAGAATTTTCCAAACAAGATATGTCCGTTACAAAACCTAATTTGTTCGTCCTGTAGACATGGTGGACTGCCTGAGCTTTCTTCCTATCACATCACTTCTTGTCATTGATAAGAGTTTGAAAAGTAAAACTTCTTGTATGAGTTCTTGTTGAGGTATTAAATTATTTGACATTCTGGAGGAAAGAGGAAGAATTTGAGTTACCTCTTCTTTCCTTTCAGTATGATTCTTGTTTTCAATTGGCTTGTTACAGTATACTGTCTCTTGTGAAAAACTTTCAAAACTTTCTGTTTGTTTGGCTGATAGGAAGTACCATTTGGATGACAAGAAATAGTCCATTTAAATGACCTTGTTTTCATGATAGACTAATCCAATTAAATGGCCTTGCAATGCTCTCCTTTGTTTTGTATTTCGAGTTGTCCCCTATATTTCTTCTCTCTAACCTAGAAATAATAAAATTTAGATTTGCCTGAGATATGTTTTTACATAAAACTGGAGTGGAGAATAAATCATCACTTTGATAGACTATACTAAAATTATCAAAGTAAGCCTCTAGGAATGAGTAGTACTATGACATTTTAAATGTCCCATGTCTGTTGGAAGTATTTGTTAAAAATTTCGCCATTTTTAGATAGTGTATTCTGATCTATCATTACTTGGCTATGATTATATGTTCTGCACACCTAGGCTACCTAGTGACATACTTGTTGAAGTTGGAGAGATGTCATTCCATCTTCACAAGGTATCTATTTCTTAATATGTTTGTATTACTT
>JANHAO010025440.1:0-11354 GCA_026873985.1 Saraca asoca
CATTTCCATATCCATTCATCATATAGAAAAGTAGTATCATCAATTTCAATAATATAAAGCAAGATGAAAATGCATAATTTTAGCACAACAAACCATTTCATGTACATATATAACATGTAAATATACTTTCGAAACCACTTTAATATACATGTATAGAAAAATTCCATTGTTTTAGAAGATTTATAACATTTCATATAATAAAATTATTTATGTTTACACATGGGATTATTAAGTGAGGAGGATTGCCTACTCACCTCAAACGCTTCTTAGAATAGCCTAATTGTCCCCTTAAGATTGCTAAATCTGCTTAGTTACAGAAATTGAGTTTTTAGCCTAGTTGGATAAAATGGATATTAAAATTAGCATATGGGATTTGATGGAAGGTTTCTAGCTAAGCACACCATTTAACATTTATACTAACTTCAGATCAAATATTCAAAATCACTTACTTAGGAAGATCAGTTGGAACTTGAAACTAGTTAGTGTTGGTATGCTTAATCCTTCAGTAGAAGTTTCATTGAAGCAAGACAATACACAAACAACAAGAGAAATTTCAAATTTCTTTCAATTAGAACAATAAGGGTTTACAGGAAATTTTTTGGCAAACTAGCTATACGGTTGCTATAGAATAAATCTTTTGTTCTAGGATTACTCACTAGCTTCCAAAGTGTCGGGAGAGAGCTTGGCCAGAGCTAGGTCGCTGCTAGTGAGCCTATAAGAGTTGTTGGCCAAACCAATTGAAGCAAAGGAGGGACACACCGAACAAGCTACTGCTGTGAGCTGGGTATAATGCCGGAGGAAGAAAGAAGCTTATCGGACGTCACCAGAAAGCAAAGGGTCGAAGAAGATGAAGTCGTCGGTAGCTACAACGGAGGTTGTTTGCCCAAGGAGAATAGCATTTGAAAAGGAAAGGAATGAGGCGGGGAAGAAAGGAAGCGCCGAAAAAGGAAGGAAGAAGACCGGTCATAACCTTGCTGGACAGCGACAACTCCGGATGACAAAAAAAACTTGTCGAAGAAAGGAGATCTCACGGAGGACAATGCGAGGAAGCTTCAGGAAAAAATGGGGATACCAGGAAAAAATATTTTAGCGGGGAAAATTTATACATATGGCCAAATGGGAAAAATTGTAGTTTGGCCCTATGACTTTCCATTGACTTCAAATAAGTCCTTCTGAAAAATAAGAAATTACATTATGGCCCCAATAAATTTAAAGATCTTCACTTCGGTCCCTTAGTAACTTTTTTTTTTTTTTACGTATTACATCATTCCTGGAAGCATTCATTCTTGGAAGTTGACTAAACCCATGAAATAACCTTGGGGCTACCTTGTTAAGGATATCTTGGACAATGATTAGGACCTTATCGTCTGACTGCTGGCATTAAGGCCATTTGATGCTTAATCTATCCTTCGTATGTGCCTTACTTTGTAATTTGGTTTTGTTTTACTAATTTTGTTTGTTTTCTTATTTTAAAACTACTAGCTAAACAATGAAGCATTAGAAATATATTGTTTAAATATGTATCCAAAGAGCATAATTGTGATTTGTGCCTAAGCCTTGGTCAAGGAAAAGCCCATTATGCTACCAACCACTTAGCTTGAGTTGGCCCCAGTGGACATTATCAGTGACTCTCCCTCCTCTGATCGGCCTACAAACACTTCTGGCCATACTAAGACGTTGTCCACAAGAAAGTGTAAAGGTTCCTCTGAAGAGTCAAGCAAAGGTAATGAAGATAGTACTTCTGACATTCCAGCCCTTGTTACCAAGAAATTCAAAGTGGGTGCCTGGAAAGAATTGCTGCAAGTCAAGGCCTTTAGAGAGAATAACCTATCCTTTGATAGTATAGATAAACAACGGTACAAAGATATAGATAATAGTGCTTTCCTGCGCGACTAGTTGCTTCTCTCTATCGACTAGGATCGCATTGAAGAGTTTATACTAGACCCTTTGTGCCTATTGAAATCTTCCATAGCCCAGCCTGCTCGTTCCACCGGTGCATCCTAAACACTATGCCGACTTTTGTAAAGAGCGAGAAGAAATTGGCTAAATTTGACCCAAGTGCCTTGGAGGAGCTAAAAAAGAATATTAAGGCCAAGTCTAAGGAGGTGGTCGGTCAGGACAAGAGCATTTTCGATCTAACTAATCAAATTGCTGTGCTTGTAAAGGAGCAGGATACCTTGTCCTAGATAAATGAGGACTTGGGGAAAGAGTTAGAGGCCAATCGAAAAAGTTGGTAGACAGTGAAGTGGCCTTTGACCAAAAACTCCATAATGCCATTAAGGAGGCCGAAGATTTGAGTTATCCTTTGCTTTGTTTTAGGTTTACAGAAGTTGTCTGTTAGATTCAACACTTTAATCTTGACGTGATGCTCGACCTTTTGAAGCTCAATAAGGATAAGACTTTGGATGAGATTTTGCAAGAATTACCAAAAGACTAAGCTTGTTGACGTGTTTTGAGGCAGTTGTTGTTCTTTTTTTTGTTTTTTTATAGAATAGGCTAAGCAGCCATATTAATGAATTCATTTTTGTTTGTACATCATTTCTTTAACTATCTTTTGCATAACACTTGTGTCTGTATGCATGCTTTCAATTAGTTATCTTTTCTTTGCCTTATCGAACTATTATTTTAGTATTGTTAGGTTTCTCATTTGAATGATCCTCCAATGGTTCTATTATTTTGTCAATTTTCCATGTTTCTAAAGGGCTTTTGTGCTTGCTACTTACATTTTTTTTCTTGTTGACCCTTCAATTGTTAAGACTTCTACCAGGCTCTTAACTTTACACATCTTACCAATGTTAGGGCAGCTACTTAGCCTTTTTCCTAGTGCCATTATGATGACCAACTTGCCCATGAACTTTCCTTCCTAAAGAATTAAGACTACTTAAGGATTTTACTTTCCTAATGACTCTCGAGATTCCCCAAGGACTTTCCTCTCTCACATAGTCTCAAAACCTTGACTACTTATTTTGCTTTATTAGCTTCTTACTTGTTGCTTTATTTTAAGATTACTAGCTAATCCAATTCTCCATTCAAAGATGGGCTTCAAGCGATTAATGGAGACTTGTGCGAACTCTGGCAAAATAGAACTTATTATTCTACCAACTGCTCAGACTAATCGGTGATGACTCATTTCTCAATCAGGTAAAGCTTTCTAGTCACCCCAAGGCATTATCTTCGCACAAATAAATGATGCCCATCGTAGGCTCTTCCAAGGACAAGGGGAGCAATTTTCATGACATAGACGCTGAATATTAGGCCTTCCCATGCAACTTTTCTTTGTTTATTGGGAATAAGCTATAGGAATAGATCCTGAAGGAGTGGAAGAATAGTTAGGCCCCCTAGACTTTGATTATAGTCGTACTATTCCTTTTTTCATATGTATGGGCTTGGTCAATCGACTATTTGATGAATGAACTTATGAATATTTCCTTTGCAATGCATTTTTTTTAAAGAAAACAACTTTTATGCAGTGTCTTCGTGTTTGTGTCTCCAATGAGTTTATAGTTAGTCTCTTTCTGCTTGTATGTTGATTGTTCGATTTTCTCCTAGTCTTTTTCAATTACTCTGGCACTTGTCATTTTAAAAACTTCTATTAATTTCAAGAGATCTGCTCAAGCTTTCATTGGTTCTGAGGGGTTTACTCAAACTTTTATTAGTGCCAATGCATTTGCTTGTTCTTTTATTAGTGACGAGGAATCTGCTCAGGCTTTTATTAGTGCCGAGAGATCTACTCGGGCTTTATTTATATTAAGGGAATTGCTCAAATTTTTAGTAGTTCTAAGGGATCTACTCGGACTTTAAGACACATATGACATAATCTTTTACTTTTATTTCATTATCTTAGATACATAATTTATCGCTCTCGATAATCAAATATGTACATAATATTGTTTTAAGTGTGTTGCGTTCTATATTCAAGGAAGGGGCTTCCCTTTAATAGTTTCTAGGTGGTATACATCACTGAAGAGACTCTTCTATACTCTGAATGGTCCCTCTTACATGATTGCTAATTTTCCTTCAGCTTGCACTTTTCGTGGTTTGTCTGATCTTCACAGGATTAAATCTCCTATCATAAATGCTTTACTTTTCACTCTTTTGTTTGCAACTTTGGCAATCTTTGTTTTATAATGCTCATTTCAAAACTGATCCATTTCTCTTGTCTTGATCAACATGTCTAGCTCTCCTATTCTCCTTTCTTCATTTCTTTGTTGTTCATATTACTTTATTTGTTTAGAGCATTGTCTGAGCTCTACTAGAAGCATACCATCACTCCCATACATTAGTATGAAATGAGTTTCATCAGTGACTAAATGTATAATGGTTTAGTAAGATCATAAGATGCTCGATAACTTTTTAACTCATCTCCTTTTTGCCTCATCCAGTTTTTTATGCAATCCCTCTAGGATGATTCAATTTTCCAGTTCAACTTACCCATTTAATTATGGATACTTGACAAAAGCGAATCTTTATTTGATCCCCAACCTTTATTATATGATGTGTGAGGCTCATACTTTCGTAATAGATGTACAAACATGAATATATCTTAGGCAAAAGTTTTGGAAGTTGCCACTGGTGAGGTGTTTTCCGTTATCGAATATGATTGTTACGAGAAGGCCATACTTGAAAAGAACCGTTAGCAAGTTTTTTTTACATCAAAGCTAATACTTTGGAAATTCTACCTATACAGACTTTTGTACATTATTTAAGGTTGTGATCGTGAAGGGTTTTGCCTCTATTCATTTGGTAAAGTAATTAATCGTCACCACCACATGTTTTAACTGATTGGGAGCTACGGGGAAAGGCCCTAGTAGAATGATGTCCTACTGGTTGAACAACCAAGGACCAAAAATGGGCATTTGTTCAATGGCTACTTGTTTTTGAACTCTCATAAAATTCTAGCATTTTTCACAGCTTCGCACAAGCTCTAGGGCTTCTTACTTTATCTTTGGCCAAAAGTACCCTAATCGAATGGCTTTCAACATGATTACTGCTTCCACTATATGGGACCCGCAAATGCCTTCATGGATTTCCCTCAGAATATTGTTGGCTTTATTCGGTTAGAGGCATTATAGCGATAGGAGGAAAAATTCTTCTTATATAACTGCCATCTTCCTATGAAAAAATATGTTGCCTTTCATTCAATCTTCTTAGCTTCTTTTTTATCTTTTGGTAGTCACCCCTCCCTTAAAAATACCATGATTAGGGTTAACCATGACTATTTTTACTTTGTGCACATTATCTCATTTATGCAAGAGGTTTGCAATGTCTGCTGAATTACAATTCTATTATTAATTGCTGCCTTAGCATTGGCTAATTTGGTTAATGCATCTATGTTCTCATTTTCTTCCCTTGGAATCCATGTTAGCTTGAAATTGAATCTTTTTAATAGGCTTTTAGATATGCTAGCATATCTTGCTAGTGTCGGCTTTTTCACCTCATAGTCTCCCCGGACCTGGGCAATTACTAGCTGAGAATCACTCATGACTTTTAGAGATCGTGCCTTTACTTTTTTTGCTAACTTTAACTCAGGTATTAGTGTTTTATGCTTTGCTTGATTATTTGTTGTCTTAAAGTCAAACTTCAGTGAGTACTCTTAGACTAAATCTATAGGTCTTTCTAAGATCACCCTTACCCTATTGCCTTTATTGTTTGATGGGCCATCTAAGTACGGAGTCCATGTTGGGCCTTCTAATCCAGGCTCTTTTTTCTTTGCAAATTCAACCACAAAGTCTACCAGCACATGAGCCTTTATTGGCTTCCTTGCTTTGTAAACAAGTCCATATTTTAACAACTCCACTACCCAGGCTACTAATGGTCTTGCCAAGTGAGGTTTTTGCAAGACTTATTGAATTAGAGCATTTGTTCAATCTGATTGCCATGAAAGTAAGGTTTTAACTTCCTAGACCTTGTCAACAAGGTAAAAGCCAACTTTTCTGTCTTTTAATAACTTAATTTGGCACTGTGTAGCATACAGCTTATGAAGTATACTAGTTTCTGTTCTTTTTCGACCTCTTGGATAAGCACTAAACTTATTGCTTTTGTGGTTACTGCTAAGTATATATACAGCATTCCCCTAGCTCTGGCCGAGTAAGTATGGGTGGTGTGACTAGATACTCTTTTAGCTCCTAGAAAGCTTATTCACAATCATTAGTCCATTGAAAAGTTTTAACATTTTTAAGCAACTTAAAGAAAGAAGCATATTTATTGGCTAACTTGGACATAAAATGCACGAGGGTCACACCCTTTCTATTAAGCATCTACACATCTTTTATACATGCTAGGCTCTTTATATCAATTATGACTTGGCATTTTGATAAGTGGGCAAATTACATAACATTATGTTGGTTTTAACCTCTTCAATTGTTATTAACTTGTGATTTCTTTACTCTTTTTACTTTGGTTTAGTATTTTATTCTTTGGTACTGCTTTATTTTATGTCTTTCTTTGTAGGTTTACAAGAAGGCTTGGAAAGGGAGGATGAAAATGAAAGTTTAGAGTATATTTGGATCAAGAAGAAGCTAGGAGAGGAGCTCTTGTAAGGAATACAACTCAACCATTTGAAGTAAAGAAAACTGCTCCAAACAGCCCCAAACACGGTCGTGTCTTAGGACATAGCCTAGCTATGTTTGGTGCTTGCCTTTTTCTCTAGATTTTTGCATTCCTAGCCCAAAACACACCCTGGCCGTGTCCCAAGACACAATTATGTTTCAAGTCCGCTACCTTGCTATTTAAGCTATTTTTCTGCACAGGCATGAGGAGCTTTTAGATAGTTTTCATATAGATTAGTCAGGTTTTCTATTTTTAGACATTTTTCTGAGTAGATTGTCAGATACTCTTGTGGATTGAAGTTCTTACGAAGATTCTATTTTATTTTCATCACTTAGCATCCTAATTTTCTCTTTCAAACTTTATCTTTATTTTTTTGCATTATATGGAATATTATAGAGTACTTAATGATAATGAATATTATAGATTTTTATTCTAGGATTGGGAATAACCCACTTATGGTCCTTTGCTGCTATTAATTGATTTCTTGTTATAATTACTTGGTATTAATTAATTCAACTGTTATGCCTGCTAAGTTTTTGATAAAATGTTTAGCCATCATTTTGTCTGATTTTAGGAAGATAGTTGAAGTACCGAAAGGAGAAGATTATCACTGGAACCCTAATAGTTGAATAAAGGAATTTTAATCACGAAAGTAGATTAAGTTTCTTTAGCATTGAACTGGTTAGCATTGATCTTAAAGGGCTTAAATTAATTTAAATTACAAAAGTAGGTTCAATTAAGTTGATTTAAGTACTATTATTAGACCTTGAAAGAGGCTAGTAATTAACTTAGGCTAAACCATCCTCAATTATTTAAGTAATTATAATAGGAAGAATTTACACTATTCGTTGAAGACCGTAAGTAAGGTGAACCCCAATCCTAGGCTTTTTCAATTTAACTTCATTTATTAATTAAGTACTACTCTTTTATTAGTCTTCTTTAATATTTTTAATACCCTTATTTGATTTAGACAACTTGAATTACAAACTCTAGTAGTTAATAGCGAGATCCCTGTGGGATTCTACCCATACTTGCCGGTGTTTACTACAACTACACCATACACTTGTGGAAAACACATAACACATTTGGATGGATTGGCTTCTATACCCCGTTTAATAATTATAAAACCCATAAATTTCCTGGCTTTTACCCTGAATGCACACTTTTTTGGAGTCAACCTCATTTGAAACTTCTTCAAACTCTTAAATGTTTTGTCCAGATCTTGCCATTGTTGTTCCAAGCTTCTTGACTTAATTATAATGTCCTCTACATATACTTCTATGTTCTTACCTATCTATTTTGCGAAAACCTTATTCATCATTCTTTGATAAGTTACCTTTGCATTTTTCAAGTCGAACGACATAACCTTATAATAGAAGGTCCCTTGATTAGTTATGAATATTATCTTGCTCTCATCCTCAATGTGCATTTTTAGCTGATTGTATGTTGAAAATATGTTTCCAAAATTGAGGATTTCAAAGTCTATCGCATTGTCTACTAGCTAATCACTATTCAAAGTTAGGTATCAATCTTTAGGGCATGCGTTATTAAGATCAATGAAGTTCATACACATCTTCCACCTTTTTGTAGCTTTTTTCACCAATACTACATTTGCTAGCCAAGTGTTATGTGGGATAACATTGATGAACTCTGCACTCAGCAATTTGTCTACCTCTTTTCTTTTTACCTTTTGCCGCTCAAGACCATGATTACTTTTTTTCTGCTACACCAACTTTATACTCGGGTTAATTACCAACTTATAACAAGCCACTTTCAAGTCAATTCCTAGCATATCAATGAGTGTCCAGATGAACACCTTAATATAATTTTGCAATAACTTTATTAGTTGGTCCCAATCTATTTTCCCCAATTTTGTCCCAGTCCTGACTACTCTTTCATCATGATCCCAAAAAATTCGCACCTCTTCTATATCCAAACTTGGTTCTGGTCCACAAGGATCATCTTGCTTAACGTAAAGTAGTGTTGAATCTACCAGTTAGTGCTCATGACTTTTCCTATCCACAAGCATTGATTTTACCCTATCAATGCTTCCTTAGGTCTTAACTAAACTCTCCATATAATACTTTCGAACAACCTATTAGTTAGCCTACTTTGCCCAGATTCTTTCCCGTTACTGGGAACTTCATTAGCAAATGTGGAGTGGAGACAATGGCTCATGCTAGTTTCCAAAATGACCACCCATAATAGCATTGTAAGCACTGTTAAAGGTTGCCACTATAAGGAAAATGACATCTACACTTTTTGTCAATGGTAAAGCTCACAAGGTCAGCCTCAAAATTACCATCCACCTATACATGCCTTCCTATGAAATCAATCAAGATGTATGTGTAAAGCTTATACATACTTCAAGGAATATTCAAGGCATTAGCAACATATAAATATAAAATGTCAACAAAACTTCTCTAATTAAAAAGTATTCTTTTAACAAAGAAGTTGCATAGTAGAGCCAAAACTACCATTAGATCGTCATGATCATTGTCGATGTCCCTAAATTCTACTTCATGAAACAAATTTATTCATATTGTTCCTTAATCCTTTGCCCTTATACTATCATTATCGCTCTACGAAGCTTTTTCCTTGCATTTCTAGAAACTTCCCCTAGTGAAATCTCTAACAATTGTTTTGATCATTCCTAAGACAACAGAGGTTGCTTCCACTTGTTTACGCTTCGACCAACAAGGCTATAGGGAACAGTCCCTTTCTTTGTCTTCTTTTTTATCCCTTCTTCTATATGAAACTTCTTATATTTTGATAGATGCTCTCACTTTATGAGTGCTTCAATTTCATCTTTCAGGGTAATATACTCATTTGTGTGGTTTCCATAATCTCAATAGAAGTTACAAAATTTGGATTTATTTGCCATTGAAACTTCCACCACTTCTGCAGAGAGAATTTTATTAGCTCAGCCACTCAAACGTTCTACACTATACTACTTATTGGTATACTCATTAGTTCATATTTGTTAAATTGCCCTCAGTGAGGCCTTTTTTCCCATTTGGGGAGCTCTTTCTTTAGGATGTGCACTATCAAATCTCGTGTGCTTAATATACCACTGAGTGAGCTTGACTTTTTCAGCATTGATGTATTTTTTAGATCTAGTCAAGAGCTCTAAGAGAGAGTAATGATAAGGAATGAGGGCTCGTACTAATTTGGTAAACTGCCACTACCTGATTAAGGTTCCAAATTTCTAACGCTAAAGTGTTGAAACAAGCCAGGTACTCCTTAAGGGTCTTGTAATGCCCTTGCTGGAAATTAACTAAGGCAACTAAAATGTTCCTAGGTGTTTTGCTAGTGACAAAGTGTGTAGAAAAAACCTCAACAAGTTGATGAAAACTGTCAATCGTCTTAAGTGGTAGGGTGGTAAACCATCACGAGCTTGCTTTAAAGGTGGTAGAGAAGGCTTGACACATGATAGTGTCCAGAGCACCTAATAATAGCATCGATGCTCAAAATACATCTAAATGTTCTTGCGGATCAATTAAGTCATCATATGGGTCTATGTGGGTTGGTGATCTGAAATGGGTAAGTAATGGAATAGCCATTACAGCCACTAAAAATAGGTAGTTCTCTTCCTGGCAGGAGGATAGCTACCTAGACATTTGGATAAGGTTTATAGTTAGGTTTAGCGGGACATATGATTTGTGAATAAAGGTAATATGGTGGTAGACATTAATCACTTGTGGCGATGCCATAGAGACGTTGGGCTCAAGTGGCCCAATCAGGGTTTGGTCTTAAGAGGTGTATGGGAGGTAGAGATAAGGGGTTAAGGATAGACGAGTGATGATAGGCATTAGCAAAAAAACATGGGAAGAGAAGGCTACATTTGCAAGAAGTGCCAGAAGCAACTGAAGTTATTAGGTCTCAAAGATGAGAAGGGTCTAGGTTTTTTGTGGAAAAAATGAGGTGATTAGGTTGACTTTCTTGAGAACGGGCTCAAAGGACTAGGCGGTAATAAAGGCATAGTGGACTGTACTCAGGCATAACAAAGGGCATTTAACTCTTCACACAACTGGCAAACTTACTTTGCCATTGCTTCTGGCACGAGCTCAATAGTGAGCTGATGAGCCTTCTCTGCCATCTAATCTTTGTGGTAATCATCTTTCACGCACTCATGACAATGACACCCATATGGTGGAAACATGAGAAGACTATGAATGAGAGCGACGAGACATTATGGTGGTTAAGAAAGCCATAAACGGTGTTGAATAAAAATTTTCAACTGATGAGGCTGATCAACGAAGCAATTGTTTCACAAGCTCTCACTTGGTCATGTTCCGTGCCTAGGCTAATCGATTAAACGTGGTCAGTCGATCATTATAGGCTATGCTACATGTCAAGGCCAATTCCTCAGCTAGTCTTGATAGATCAACTTAGGTCGATCATCCAAAGACTACAAGCTATTTTAGGTTGTGTCAGTGTGTTAAGTTATTTAGTTTTGAACCTACTCTATTTTGACCCATTTATTATTCATGTTAAATTGGGAAAATTGTTTATAACCCAAATCCGTGTAAGCTTAGTCCAAATCCATATAAAATGTCTTATCTTTATGTTGAATTATTATATTGTGTCAGAAATTATCACCCTAGACAAAACAAACTAACCTATGTCTTTTCAAATGTATTTTTTACTCTGTTTCATTTTACTTTTGTTGGTGAAGTGTTGAGTGAGTTTTGATTATAATGACTTTTATCACTCAAATTACGTAAGTGCACGCAGTTAATTGTGTAATATAGAGTGAGTGAGTATCGTCTCCACAGGGATTGAATTTCATGCAACTTTAATGT